>WNWK01020662.1:30000-35433 GCA_009830355.1 Cherax destructor | reverse complement strand
TACCAGTGTTCCACAGTCAAGTGTACTAGTGGTACTATTGGTACCAGTGTTCCACAGGGAAGTGTACTAGCGGTACTACTGGTGCAAGTGTTCCACAGGGAAGTGTACTAGTGGTACTATTGGTACCAGTGTTCCACAGGGAAGTGTACTAGTGGTACTATTGGTACCAGTGTTCCACAGGGAAGTGTACTAGTGGTACTACTGGTACCAGTGTTCCACAGGGAAGTGTACTAGTGGTACTATTGGTACCAGTGTTCCACAGGGAAGTGTACTTGGACCATTGTTATGGAATGTCTTGTTCAATAACCTTCTTCATGTCATCCCAGAATCCCGTGTATATGCAGACGACTGTACTCTGACATTTACTTATACAAGAGTTGAAATGTCACCTGCTCTAAGTTACATCAATCACCAGCTGCTCTAAGTTACATCAATCACCAGCTGCTGTAAGTTACATCAATCACCAGCTGCTTTAAGTTACATCAATCACCAACTGCTGTAAGTTACATCAATCACCAACTGCTCTAAGTTACATCAATCACCAGCTACTTTAAGTTACATCAATCACCATCTGCTGTAAGTTACATCAATCACCAGCTGCTGTAAGTTACATCATTAACCAGCTGCTGTACGTTACATCAATCACCAGCTGCTGTAAGTTACCTCAATCACCAGCTGCTGTAAGTTCCATCAATCACCAGCTGCTGTAAGTTACATCAATCACCAGCTGCTTTAAGTTCCATCAATCACCAGCTGCTGTAAGTTACATCAATCACCAGCTGCTGTAAGTTACATCAATCACCAGCTGCTGTAAGTTACATCGATCACCAGCTGCTGTAAGTTACATCAATCACCAGCTGCTGTAAGTTACATCAATCACCAGCTGCTGTAAGTTACATCAATCACCAGCTGCTGTAAGTTACATCGATCACCAGCTGCTGTAAGTTACATCAATCACCAGCTGCTGTAAGTTACATCAATCACCAGCTGCTGTAAGTTACATCAATCACCAGCTGCTTTAAGTTACATCAATCACCAGCTGCTGTAAGTTCCATCAATCACCAGCTGCTGTAAGTTACATCAATCACCAGCTGCTGTAAGTTACATCAATCACCAGCTGCTGTAAGTTACATCAATCACCAGCTGCTTTAAGTCCCATCAATCACCATCTGCTGTAAGTTACATCAATCACCAGCTGCTTTAAGTTCCATCAATCACAGCTTCCAGCTATATCAGTCTGGGGTAAACTATGGCAGGTCACATTTGCTCCTCAGAAGACACAAATGATCATGGTATTTAGGTACCATGATGGTAATGTTGGAACAATGTTAACAATGATAGTCTAGGTACCATGATGTTAATGTTGGAACAATGGCAACAATGATAGTCTAGGTACCATGATGGTAATGCTGGAACAATGGTAACAATGATAGTCTAGGTACCATGATGGTAATGTTGGAACAATGGTAACAGTGATAGTGTAGATACCATGATGGTAATGTTGGAACAATGGTAACAATAATAGGAGGGTGTTGGTACCTGGGGATGAAGTTAATATCTTTGGGGTGAAATTTGACTTCAAACTGACCATGAAGAATCATGTCGTAAATCTTGACCAAATGAATTCTCTGGGCCCACAGATGGTGCACACATCTCATACAGCTGGCACACAGCTGGTCCACAGATGGCTCCAACTTCATCCTGATGTAGGTATCAACTCCTAACTTGTAAATAAAGTTAGGCAACCTTAACCTAACCTTGTAAAACACGGTGTAAATGACAGAGAGAGAGAGAGAGAGAGAGAGAGAGAGAGAGAGAGAGAGAGAGAGAGAGAGAGAGAGAGAGAGAGAGAGAGATGGAGAGGGCAGTCAGTGACAGTTAATCACAGTTAGGGAACATCCACTCTCACATCAACAGAATTCACACAACATAGTCTACTGAACTTCACATAAATCCTTCCAGATGTCAAGTTAAGTTACCATAATGCTCGTAGACTGGCGCTACACCCCCACCCCGGTACACCCCCTTCCCCGTACACCCCTACCAGGTACACTCCTCCCCCGTACACCCCTACCAGGTACACCCCTACCAGGTACACCCCTACCAGGTACACCCCTACCAGGTACACCCCTACCAGGTACACCCCCTTCCTCTTACACCCCTCCCGGTACACCCCCTCCCCTTGTATACCCTCTCCCGGTACACCCCCTCCCCGGTACACCCTCCCTCGTACACCCCTACCAGGTACACCCCTACCAGGTACACCCCTTCCTCTTACACCCTCCCGGTACACCCTCCCGGTACACCCTCACCCGTACACCTCTACCAGGTACACCCCTACCAGGTACATCCCATTCCTCTTACACCCCTCCCGGTACACCCTCCCCCAGTACACCCCTCCCCATGTATACCTTCTCCCGGTACACCTCCTCCCTTGTATAACCTTTCCGGTACACCCCTCCACGGTACACCCTCTCCCCGTACACCCTCTCCCCGTACACCCTCCCTGTACACCCCTCCCCGTACACCCCTCCCCGTACACCCCTACCAGGTAAACCGCTACCAGGTACACCCCTTCCTCTTACACCCTCCCGGTACACCCCTCCCGGTACACCCTTCCTTGTATACCCTCTCACGGTACACTCCTCCCCGGTTAACCCTCACCCGTACACCCTCCCCGTACACCCCCGGTATACCCTCTCTCGGTACACCCTCCCCATACACCTTCTTCCTCGTACACCCTTCCGGTACACCCTACCCGGTACACCCCTTCCCTGTATACCCTCTCCCGGTACACACCCTCCCCGGTACACACCTCCCCGTAAACCCCTTCCCGGTACCCCCCTCCACCGGTACACCCTCTCCGGTACACCCCTCTCGGTACACCCTCCCGGTACACCCTCCCGGTACATCCTCCCCTTACACCCCTACCGGGTACACCCCCCGGTACACTTCCGGTACACCCCACTACACCCCGTGGTACACCTCCAGTTCACCCCACTACATCCTCTGGTACACCCCATTACACCCTCGGTACACCTCCCTGGTACACCCTCCCAGTCCGTGACCAGGCCTCGTGGTGGATCAGGGACTGATCAACCAGGCTATTACTACTGGTAGCACGTAAACTAACGTACGATCCACAGCCCGGCTGGTCAGGTACTGACTTTAGGTGTCTGTCCAGCGCCTTCCTGAAGACAACCAGGGGTCTTGAAGACAGCCAGGAGTCTTGAAGGCAGCCAGGAGTCTTGAAGACAACCAGGGGTCTTGAAGACATCCAGGAGTCTTGAAGACAGCCAGGAGTCTTGAAGGCAGCCAGGAGTCTTGAAGGCAGCCAGGAGTCTTGAAGACAGCCATGGGTCTATTGGTAATCCTTCTTATGTATGCTGGGAGGCAGTTGAACAGTCTTGGGCCCCTGACACTTATTGTGTTGTCTTTCAGTGTACTCGTGGCGCCCCTGATTTTCACTAGGATGATGTTGCATCTCCTGCCAAGTCTTTTACTTTCGTAGGGAGTGATTTCTGTGTGCAGATTCGGGACCATTTCCTCTAGGATTTTCCAGGTCCAGTTTATGATGTATCTCTCTCGCCTGCGTTCCAGTGAGTACAAGTCAAGTGCTTCCAAGCGTTCCCAGTGGTTAAGTTAGGAACTTATACGTGCAGTAAAGGTTTTCTGCACATTCTCTAGATGTGCAGTTTCACCTGCCTTGAAAGTGGCTGTTAATGTACACCAATATTCCAGCCTAGAGAGAACAAGTGACTTAGAAAGTCTGATCACTGGCTTGACATCTCTTGTTTTGAAGGTTCTCGTTATCCATCCTATCAATTTCTTTGCAGATGTGATACACTGTTGTGATCCTTGAAGGTGAGATTCTCAGACATTACCACTCCCAAGTCCCTCAGTGGATGACAGTCTCGTGCAGACTAGTACTGTCTGCAGACGATGACAGCTTCATCAATGGGAAGAAAATTAAGCATTGATGCTGACTACGTCATTAATCACACTCAGAGTGATGACGCACACTACGACCTGTATGACGCACACTACGACCTGTGTGACGCACACTACGACATGTGTGACGCACACTACGATCTGTGCGACGTGCATCACGACGTGTGTGACGCAAACTACGATCTGTGTGACGCACACCAATACCTCTGTGCTATAGAAACCAGAGTGTAATATAATTAGTTAACTGGTACCTAGTTAACTAGGCACCTGGCCCACCATCACTCCTAGGATGGTGGGCCAGGATGGTGGGTGAGGATTGTGGGCCAGGATGGTGGGTGAGGATGTTGGGCCAGGATGGTGGGTGAGGATGGTGTCCCAGGATGATGGGCCAGGATGGTGGGCCAGGATGGTGGGTGAGGATGGTGGGCCAGGATAGTGGGTGAGGATGGTGGGCCAGGATGGCGGGTGAGGATGATGGGTAAGGATGGTGGGTGAGATGGTGGGCTAGGATGGTGGGCCAGGATGGTGGGTGAAGATGGTGGGCAAGGATGGTGGGCCAGGATGGTGGGTGAGGATGGTGGGCCAGGATAGTGGGTGAGGATGGTGGGGCAGGAATGGTGGGTTAGGATGGTGCTCCATGATGGTGGGTCAAGATGGTGGGTCTGGATGGTGGGCCAGGATAGTAGATTAGGATGGTGGGTCAGGATGGTGGGTCAGGATGGTCACTAAGGAACAATCCTAGGGCACTTGTAGTGTCACTGGTGTCTACTCTCTCAGCTACTGACAGTGACAGTACCTACCTAACTCTCAGCTACTGATAGTACCGACCTAACTCTCAGCTACTGACAGTACCTACCTAACTCTCAGCTACTGACAGTACCTACCTAACTCTCAGCTACTGACAGTACCTACCTAACTCTCAGCTACTGACAGTACCTACCTAACTCTCAGCTACTGACAGTACCTACCTAACTCTCAGCTACTGACAGTACCTACCTAACTCTCAGCTACCGAGGAAGCTAAGTGTGTACTGACTGAAGGCAGAAGTTGATAAGACATATCTCTCATCTCAGCTCTGGATGAGAGACACCTAGACATGACCACTCATGTCACAGACATAAGTAAGTAAGTTTATTCAGGTATACACAAATACATTTACATAGATTATCATACATAACAGCATATGTGTAGAGAACCCTCCAGGATAACCCAAAAAAGTCAGACAGAGTGACTTATTTCCATTGGGGTCCTTTTTATACTTTAATATTTTACATTGTAGGATATATATGTTATTATATTATAAAGGATATATGTATACACTAGGAATAAGGTAAAAAGAGTTATTTACATATACATGTGTGTTAGCTAAAAAAAATAAAAATCATTCTCCTCCCTTTCTGTGGCTACATTCATTAGGTAACTTTTGGTTCTCTTCTTGAACTGGTTCATGCTATGACTGGCTTTGACATGTGCAGGCAGTCT
>WNWK01020662.1:7500-25000 GCA_009830355.1 Cherax destructor | reverse complement strand
ATGACTGACCTGACTAGGTTAAGGCATTGGCTTAAGCCGGTGGGAGAATTGGACCTGCCTCGCATGGGCCAGTAGGCCTACTACAGTGTTCCTTCTTTCTTATGTTCTTATGAGTGTGTGTGAGAGAAGTGAAGCTGGGATAAGTGATGCTGGGATAAGTGATGCTGGAATAAGTGGTGCTGGGATAAGTGATGCTGGGATAAGTGATGCTGGGATAAGTGATGCTGGGATGAGTGAAGCTGGGGTAAGTGATGCTGGGATAAGTGATGCTGGAATAAGTGGTGCTGGGATAAGTGATGCTGGGATAAGTGATGCTGGGATAAGTGATGCTGGAATAAGTGGTGCTGGGATAAGTGATGTTGGGATAAGTGATGCTGGGATAAGTGATGCTGGGATGAGTGATGCTGGGATAAGTGAAACTTGGATAAGTGAAGCTGGGATAAGTGATGCTAGGATAAGTGAAGCTGGGATAAGTGATGCTGGGATAAGTTATGCTGGGATAAGTTATGCTGGGATAAGTGACGCTGGGATAAGTGATGCTGGGATAAGTGATGCTGGGATAAGTGAAACTGGGATAAGTGATGCTGGGATAAGTGATGCTGGGATAAGTGATGCTGGGATAAGTGATGCTGGGATAAGCTGGTACACAACAGTAACGCTGATTTAAAAATATGATAATTTACGTAATGAGAGAGAGATAGAGAGAGAGAGAGAGAGAGAGAGAGAGAGAGAGAGAGAGAGAGAGAGAGAGAGAGAGAGAGAGAGAGAGAGAGAGAGAGAGAGAGAGAGAGAGAGAGAGAGAGCAGACCAGTGTCACTCCTGTCAATCAAGGGCAAGATCCTTGAGACAATAATCTCAAGACAAATGACAAAGTTTTTTGAATACCACTCACTACTTTGTGACCGTCAATATGGCTTCAGAAAAGGTCACTCAGCTGCTGATCTGTTGTTACCTCTCCACTAAGTGGCACCAGTCACTGGATGAATCCAAAGTCAGCTGTGTGGTGGCACTGAACATTGCTGGTGCTTTCGACCGAGTGTGGCACCAGGAATTGCAGGCTCTACACTATGTCTCCTCAGTGATTACCTTCATGGTACATCTTTTAGGGTAGTTCTCAATGGAACAGAATCAGCAAGACATCCTATTGGGGCAAGTGTTCCACAAGGAAGTGTTCTGGTACCATTGTTATTGAATGTCTACTTCAATGACCTTCATCTCATCCCAGAATCCCATGCATATGCAGACGACTGTACTCTGACATTCACTTATCCAAGAGAAGAAATGCCAGCTGCTCTAAGTTACATCAATCACCAGCTAAGAGCTATATCAGCTTGGGAAACCGATGGCAGGTAACATTTGCACCTGAGACAACACAAATGATGGTCTCTAGGCACCATGATGGTAATGCCGGAGCAGTAGTAAGTATGAATGGGAGAGTGTTGGTACCTGGGGAAGAAGTTGATATCCTTGGGGTGAAATTTGACTCCAAACTGACCATGAAGAATCATGTTGTAAATCTTGCAAACAAGGCAGCCATGAACCTTACAACACTTAGACGTATCTCACATCTGCTTGACATTAGGGGTTGCAATATTCTGTATGAGGCACAAGTACGCTCACACCTTGAGTATGCTCCACTTTCTTGGTTTGCCTGCCCCCCCCCCTCTCATCTGCAGCTGCTTGACAGAGTAGAGAACAGAGCAAGACGCCTCATCTCTCTCCTGGACCCATCCTGGACAGATCTGTCATTTCAGCAGAGCCTTCAACACAGGAGGGATGTGGGCGGCCTTACTGTTATGTACAAGGCCAACATTGTCAATGTACCACACTTGGCTCCACTTCGAGGACAGCGAGAAGCAAGCTTCTATACCACAAGACGGGCAGCCAGCAGCAACATCACTCTGGCTGTAACCTTCTCCAGAACATCACTTCACCTGAGATCATTTATCCCCAGGATGACTCGAGTCTGGAACACATTCGTACAGCATTATGATGTCAACGAGATAAAGTCAGTTGATGAAATGAAAATGCTGACCCACAGCTGACCCACAGCTGACCCACAGATGACCCACAGCTGACCCACAGCTGACCCACAACTGGCCCACAGATGGCTCCAACTTCATCCTGTTCCATACTTGTATGTTTCATAACAATAAAAATGCTTTCAAATGAGCTGATGTAGGTAACAGCTCTTAGCTTGTAAATAAAGTTAGGAACCCTTAACCTAACCTTGTCGAACCCTGTGTAAAAGAGAGAGAGAGAGAGAGAGAGAGAGAGAGAGAGAGAGAGAGAGAGAGAGAGAGAGAGCAGGGGGGTCCAACATAAAGTAATGTTGACAGTTTGCTCGTAACTTCTCACTGGCTGTTGGTTACATGTACGTACCGTGTACGTGTCGTGTACGTGTCGTGTACGTGCCATGTACGTGTTGTGTGCATATTGTGATCGTGTGCGTTTCTTGTACCTATCATGTACGTATAGTGTACGTAATGTACAACTGTTCAGAGCAATTCACCCATGTTATGTACGTGTTTAATGACACTACCACCACCACTACCACTACTGCTACCACCACCACCACTACTACTGATACCACTACCACTACTGCTACCACCACCACCACTACTACTGATACCACTACCTCTACTGCTACCACCACCACTACTACCATCAGTGCCATCACCACTACTGTCACCACCACCACTGTTTTAACCATCACCACTACTGTCACCACCACCACTGTTTTAACCATCACCACTACTATCACCACCACTATGGCATGCTGAGTGAAACTTATCCAGTGTTCATCACACAAGCACTTCCTGCATTCCACTGTACCAGACAAAGAGAGCAGTGCGACTGTAAGTGCTGTCAGTGTCAATGCCAGGTTTATACAACACACAACTGTCCGCGAGGTTAACTCCGGTCAAACAGATATTATACTTACACCCAGCCTGAAGTCAGTCTCTCACTAGCAGGCTCATTAGACACACTTGTCACTCCTGTATGACTTGAAGGACAGTGAGTGAACTTGATTTTGTGGCTCTACTGTACTCTGTATATATTGTAATTATTACTGGAGGGAATATACCGGTAGTCAAACACCAGCCTCGCTGTTTGTGCTGCCTGGTATTCAAGGTTTGTGTCTTGACTAGTGACCTGGGTAATAGCCAGGTGCCCTGGGTTATGGCCAGATGCCTTGGGTTATGGCCAGGTGACATGGGTTAGGGCCAGGTGATCTGGGTTATGACCAGGTGACCAGGGTTATGACCAGGTGACCTGGGTTATGGCCAGGTGACCTGGATTATCTCCAGGTGACCAGGGTTATGACCAAGTGACCAGGGTTATGGACAGGTGACCAGGGTTATGGCCAGGTGACCAGGGTTATGGACAGGTGACCAGGGCTATGGCCAGGTGACCAGGGTTATGGCCAGGTGACCAGGGTTATGGCCAGGTGCCCTGGGTTATGGCCAGGTGCCAGAGGAATTTCCTCTGAGCGAAGCTCACACCTCTACAACAACTGTCCTCAAATATTTGTTAAGTTATACCATGAATTATGGAAAGATCCTGGACCTTACGAAACAGACAAATGCGATAGTAATTATGGACAAGGTAGATTATAGTGGAAAAAATAAAAGTGATATTAAGAGACGGGGGAACTCTAAGGCGCCTCCTAAGCCCTTGCTGACAGCACATACCTTGCAGTCCTTGGCCAGACTATCTCTACAGTGCTGCTGCTGCTGTTGCTGCTGGTGAATTGCTCCTTCTATTGCTGTAACTGATGCAAAGCTAATTCATAACAAGCTATGGCCAGATTCACTGAACATGGCTTCTGCACGAGGAGAGTCCGCTGCTTCAGGAAGCTGGTCTTAGTCTCTGCTCCCCGCTACGCTTCTTGTTCAAGATGGCACTACAATACCGACCGCTACTCTTCTTGTTCAAGATGGCACTACAATACCGACCGCTACTCTTCTTGTTCAAGATGGCACTACAATACCGACCGCTACTCTTCTTGTTCAAGATGGCACTACAATACCGACCGCTACTCTTCTTGTTCAAGATGGCACTACAATACCGACCGCTACTCTTCTTGTTCAAGATGGCACTACAATACCGACCGCTACTCTTCTTGTTCAAGATGGCACTACAATACCGACCGCTACTCTTCTTGTTCAAGATGCCACTACAATACCGACCGCTACTCTTCTTGTTCAAGATGGCACTACAATACCGACCGCTACTCTTCTTGTTCAAGATGGCACTACAATACCGACCGCTACTCTTCTTGTTCAAGATGGCACTACAATACCGACCGCTACTCTTCTTGTTCAAGATGGCACTACAATACCGACCGCTACTCTTCTTGTTCAAGATGGCACTACAATACCGACCGCTACTCTTCTTGTTCAAGATGGCACTACAATACCGACCGCTACTCTTCTTGTTCAAGATGGCACTACAATACCGACCGCTACTCTTCTTGTTCAAGATGGCACTACAATACCGACCAGCTGAAGATTAAGACACATATCCAACAATTGGGGATCATTGTTGTTGAAACGTTTGGCCTACATGATAGGCTTCGTCAGTCAAATACAAAGTGAGCAGTAGTAATGAAATAAAGATGATCTAATCAGTCCGTCAGCCTTGGGGAAAAAAGTATTTTGAGTGGTCAGTCCCTCAGTCTGGAGAAGTGTCAGGTGGTCAGTCCCTCAGTCTGGAGAAGTGTCAGGTGGTCAGTCCCTCAGTCTGGAGAAGTGTCAGGTGGTCAGTCCCTCAGTCTGGAGAAGTGTCAGGTGGTCAGTCCCTCAGTCTGGAGAAGTGTCAGGTGGTCAGTCCCTCAGTCTGGAGAAGTGTCAGGTGGTCAGTCCCTCAGTCTGGAGAAGTGTCAGGTGGTCAGTCCCTCAGTCTGGAGAAGTGTCAGGTGGTCAGTCCCTCAGCCTGAAGAAGTGTCAGGTGGTCAGTCCCTCAGCCTGGAGAAGTGTCAGGTGGTCAGTCCCTCAGTCTGGAGAAGTGTCAGGTGGTCAGTCTCTCAGCCTGGAGAAGTGTCAGGTGGTCAGTCCCTCAGTCAGGAGAAGTGTCAGGTGGTCAGTCCATCAGCCTGGAGAAGTGTCAGGTGGTCAGTCTCTCAGCCTGGAGAAGTGTCAGGTGGTCAGTCCCTCAGTCAGGAGAAGTGTCAGGTGGTCAGTCCATCAGCCTGGAGAAGTGTCAGGTGGTCAGTCCCTCAGTCAGGAGAAGTGTCAGGTGGTCAGTCCATCAGCCTGGAGAAGTGTTAGGTGGTCAGTCTCTCAGCCTGGAGAAGTGCCAGGTGGTCAGTCCATCAGCCTGGAGAAGTGTCAGGTGGTCAGTCCATCAGCCTGGAGAAGTGTCAAGTGGTCAGTCCATCAGCCTGGAGAAGTGTCAGGTGGTCAGTCCATCAGCCTGGAGAAGTGTCAGGTGGTCAGTCTCTCAGCCTGGAGAAGTGTTCAGTCCATGGAGGTGATCCACTGTCAGGTTTATATATGTCACTCAAGTGGGTGAGTGATTGTCTCCAGGTGATCTGATGTTATACTTACACCACTGACTGGAGTCAGTCTCTCACTAGCAGGCTGAATACTCATACTGGTCTCTCTTGTATGAACTGTAAGTCAATTAGTCAGTGATTGCTCATTATTGTTCTGCTGCTCCACTGCACTCTCTCTCTGCTGTAAATATTGCTGCAGGGAATATGAGAGTACCCTACCTTCGTGAGTGCCTTTGTGAGTGCCTTTGCTTGTATTTTTAAGGTTCCTTTCCTGGAGACCTGATTTACAGCGAGGTACAGCGGACCTTTCTTAGTGTACTTGTGTTTGTAATAACACAGCAGCACCACCACCACCACAGCAGCACCACCACAGCACCACCACCACAGAACCACCACCACAGCACCACCACCACAGCAGCGATAACAGCCCCACCACCACAACAGCAATAACATATCACTAACACAGCAGCACCAACACCAAAACAGCACTATTATAGCACCACCTCCACAGAACAAACACAGCACCACAGCAGAGCTAATACAGCAACATTAACACAGCATCACAGCAACAGCAACACCATAGCAGCAGCACTAACATAGCACCACAGCAGAGCTAACACAGCAGCTCTAACACAGCACTACCACAGCAACAACACTAACACAGCAGCTCTAACACAGCACCAGCAGTCAGGGTGTAGGTGGTCCAGCTTTAAACCAAGTTCTCCACGATCACAACGCAATGGTTGAGTTCGACTGTTCGCCCTGTGTCGACTGTCGACCCCTGTGTCGACCCCCCTATGTCGACACCCAGTGTCGACCCCCAGTGTCGAATCCCAAGTGTCGACCCCTGTGTCGACACCCAGTGTCGACCCCCTGTGTCGACCCCCAATGTCGACCCCCAGTGTCGACCCCCTTTGTGTCGACCCCCTTGTGTCGACCCCTGTGTCGACCCCCATATGTCAACCCCCAGTGTCGACTCCCTTGTGTCGACCCCCCGTGTCAACCACCCCCTGTGTCAACCACCCCCCTGTGTCGACCATCCCCTGTGTGTCGATCATATCTCTCCTGTGTCGACCCTCCTCCATCCGCGTACTGACCTAATTCTGGGTATAGGTGCCTCGTCTACACACCTCCTTCAACTATTGTGTCTCAGTCCTGCCCTGGTCTCCGTCGTACCTACTTCTGAAGCCACGTACTGAAGGCAGCTCCACTACACTGCATTCCTTATCTCTGAATGAATTCTATTTAACATACCCAAGGCTCACTCCACCGTCAGTGTGCTGTTACCTTGTATCAAACAATCTGCCGCTGGGAACTTTGCATTTCTGAAAGTATCTGAGACATCATGGTAGTGTCTCCTCGGGTTCCAGCTCAGAAGCCTGCTTCAGTATCCACAGTGATCCCTGTTATCTCTTATCAGTGCCTTGCCTTTGATGTACCAGAGATTTTCGACTCCCAGAGCCCGGCCTTGGGCCAGGCTCGTCTGGTGCTTGCCTGGTCAATCTCTCCATCTATCACAAGTACACAGTTTAATCTGGCATAGCTTCTTCTACCTGTCTCCTCTCATAACCTGACATCCCAGTTGGGAATACTGGACGTGCTATCACTCACATTATTATTATTATTACTGTTATTGCTTCTACTTTAAGTAATAGGATGTGGCTTTATTTGAGAGTTGTTTTTCGTGGTTCACTTCCTTTACTGCTACGCCCCTCGGTATATGTGTACACAACATTGAGTGTAATTGATGGGGTGTGACGGAGCTGGTGTTGAGAAGTGGTGGGGAGGTTGGAGAGGGGGTGTGGAATGAGGAGAGGTTAGGGAGGGGGTGTGGAATGAGGAGAGGTTGGGGAGGGGGTGTGGAGTGAGGAGAGGTTGGGGAGGGGGTGTGGAGTGAGTAGAGGTTGGGGAGGGGGTGTGGAGTGAGTAGAGGTTGGCTACTACAACATCAGTCAGTACTTGTAACCAAGACTAAGTCTGGCCACTACAACATCAGTCAGTACTTGTAACCAAGACTAAGTCTGGCCACTACAACATCAGTCAGTACTTGTAACCAAGACTAAGTCTGGCTACTACAACATCAGTCAGTACTTGTAACCAAGACTAAGTCTGGCCACTACAACATCAGTCAGTACTTGTAACCAAGACTAAGTCTGGCCACTACAACATCAGTGGTCACATTGCAAGTTGCTGCCTGTTTACCATTAACGGTTAACAGTATCTCGTAAATTCTCGCAAAATGTCGCTTATTACGGAAACTTTTACCAGCGAGCAACCTGCGTCAGTGACCCACAGCGTCACTTGATGACGCAAGTTCAGCCTCCTTGATGACGCAACTTCCAGGTTTATTTCAAAATATGTTAATAAACATTAAAAAATAAAAATTAAAAAAAAAATCTGAAATAAAACAATTTTCAATTTTTTTCCTCAAAATAAAAAATTTGGGATTTATAAAAAAAACATTAGAAAGTTTGAACATGGGGAGGGGGAAGGGGGGAGGAGAGAGAGAGAGAGGGGGGATGGGAGAGGGGGTGGGGAGGGAGAGAAGGGGGTAAGCCACCCTAGACAACACCTCCCTTCCCCTCTCCAGCCACTCTGTCCAGGCACTCTGTCCCAGGCACTCTGTCCCAGGCACTCTGTCCCAGGCACTCTGTCCCAGGCACTCTGTCCCGGGGACTTTGTCCCAGGCACTCTGTCCCAGGCACTCTGTCCCAGGCACTCTGTCCCAGGCACTCTGTCCCAGGCACTCTGTCCAATGCACTCTGTCCATGGCACTCTGCCCCAAGCATTCTGTCCCAGGCACTCTGTCCCAGGTACTCTGTCCCAGGCACTCTGTCCAGGCACTCTGCCCCAGGCACTCTGTCCCATGCACTCTGTCCAAGGCACTCTGTCCCATGCACTCTGTCACTGGACCAGACTTGTGTTCATTAAGAACTGTCACCTGCCTTCAGCATTCTATGGAGGAGTCTAGACACGGGGGTTATCCCACAGCCTAGACACGGGGGTTATCCCACAGCCTAGACACGGGGGTCATCCCACAGCCTAGACACGGGGGTTATCCCACAGCCTAGACACGGGGTTTATCCCACAGCCTAGACACGGGGGTTATCCCACAGCCTAGACAAGGGGGTTATCCCACAGCCTAGACAAGGGGGTTATCCCACAGCCTAGACACGGGGGTCATCCCACAGCCTAGACAAGGGGGTTATCCCACAGCCTAGACACGGGGGTCATCCAACAGCCTAGACACGGGGGTTATCCCACAGCCTAGACACGGGGGTCATCCCACAGCCTAGACATAGGGGTTATCCCACAGCCTAGACACGGGGGTCATCCCACAGCCTAGACAAGGGGGTTATCCCACAGCCTAGACACGGGGGTCATCCCACAGCCTAGACACGGGGGTCATCCCACAGCCTAGACACGGGGGTCATCCCACAGCCTAGACACGGGGGTCATCCCACAGCCTAAACACGGGGGTTATCCCACAGCCTAGACACGGGGGTCATCCCACAGCCTAGACACGGGGGTCATCTCACAGCCTATACACGGAGTCATCCCACAGCCTAGACACGGGGGTTATCCCACAGCCTAGACACGGGGGTCATCCCACAGCCTAGACACGGGGGTCATCCCACAGCCTAGACACGGGGGTCATCCCACAGCCTGGACACGGGGGTCATCCCACAGCCTAGACACGGGATCATCCCACAGTTTAGACACGGGGGTCATCCCACAGCCTGGACACGGGGGTCATCCCACAGCCTAGACACGGGGGTCATCCCACAGCCTATACACGGGGTCATCCCACAGCCTAGTCACGGGGGTCATCCCACAGCCTAGATATGGGGGTCATCCCACAGCCTAGACACGGGGGTCATCCCACAGCCTAGACACGGGGGTCATCCCACAGCCTAGACACAAGGGTCATTCCACAGTCACAGGCAGAAAGGTCACCCGACAGACAGGTCACCCGACAGACAGGTCGGCCGACAGACATGTTGGCCGACAGAGAGGTCACCCGACAGAGAGGTTACCCGACAGAGAGGTCACCCGACAGACAGGTCACCCGACAGACAGGTCGGCCGACAGGTCACCCTACAGACAGGTCGGCCGACAGGTCACCCTACAGACAGGTCGGCCGACAGGTCACCCTACAGACAGGTCGGCCGACAGGTCACCCGACAGACAGGACGGCCGACAGGTCACCCTACAGACAGGTCGGCCGACAGGTCGGCTCTGCTTTAGTCTAAGACATTAATTATCAAACTTTAAAATTCGTCTCGTAATTTTGAGTGATAAATGAAAGTAGATCCTGAGGTGGCTAAAGTGGCCCCTGGGGTGGCTAAAGTGGCCCCTGGGGTGGGTAAAGTGGCCCCTGAGGTGGTTAAAGTGGCGCCAGGGGTGGCTAAAGTGGCCCCTGAGGTGGCTAATGTGGCCTACGGGGTGGCTAAAGTGGCCCCTGGGGTGAGTAAAGTAGCCCCTGGGGTGGCTAAAGTGGCCCCTGGGGTGGCTAAAGTGGCCCCTGGGGTGGCTAAAGTGGCCCCTGGGGTGGCTAAAGTGGCCCCTGAGGTGGTTAAAGTGGCGCCTGGGGTGGCTAAAGTGGCCCCTGAGGTGGCTAATGTGGCCCATGGGGTGGCTAAAGTGGCCCCTGGGGTGAATAAAGTAGCCCCTGGGGTGGCTAAAGTGGCCCCTGGGGTGGCTAAAGTGGCCCCTGGGGTGGCTATAGAGGCCCCTGGGGTGGCTAAAGTGGCCCCTGAGGTGGCTAATGTGGCCCCTGGGGTCTAAAGTGGCCCCTGAAGTGGATAAAATAGCCCCTGGGGTGGTTAAAGTGGCCCCTGGGGTGGCTAAAGAGGCCCCTGGGGTGGCTATAGAGGCCCCTGGGGTGGCTAAAGTGGCCCCTGGGTTGGCTAAAGTGGCCCTCGGGTGGCTAAAGTGGCCCCTGAGGTGGATAAAGTGGCGCCTGGAGTGGCTAAAGTGGCCCCTGGGGTGGCTAAAGTGGCCCCTGGGGTGACTAAAGTTGCGTCTGGGGTGGCTAAAGTGGCCCCTGCGTAGCTAAAGTGGCCGCTGGGGTGGCTAAAGATGCACCTGGGAGGACTAAAGTGGCTCCTGGGTGGCTATAGTGGCCCCTGAAGTGGCTAAAGTGGCCCCGGGGTGGCCAGCTACCATAGGTTACCACAGTGCCAGCCACTACAGGTTACCACAGGGTACCACAGTGCCAGCTTCCACAGGTTACCACTGGGTACCACAATGCCAGTTACCACAGTTTATCTCAGGGTACTACAGTGCCAGCTACCACACGGTACCACAGTGCCAGCTACCACAGTGTACCACAGTGTCAGCTACTACAGGGTACCACCGTGCAAGCTACCACAGGTTACCACAGTGCCAGCTACCACAGGTTACCACAGTGCCAGCTACCACAGGGTACCACAGTGCCAACTTTCACAGCTTACCACAGGGAACCAGAGTGCCAGCTACCACATGGTACCACAGTGCAAGCTACCACAGGTTACCACAGGGTACCACAATGCCAGCTACCACAGGTTACCACAGTGCCAGCTACCACAGGTTACCACAGGGTACCACAGTGCCAGCTACCACAGGTTACCACAGGGTACCACAGTGCCAGCTTCCACAGGTTACCACAGGGTACCACAGTGCCAGCTACCACAGGTTACCACAGGGTACCACAGTGCAAGCTACCACAGGTTACCACAGGGTACCACAGTGCCAACTACCACAGGTTACCAGAGTGCCAGCTAACACATGTTACCACAGTGCCAGCTACCACAGGCTACCACAGGGTATCACAGTGCCAGCTTCCACAGTTTACCACAGGGTACCACCGTGCCAGCTACTACAGGTTACCACAGGGTACCACAGTGCCAGGAACACACACCAACACATTAATTATTCATTTTTCAATTAGACAACACCTGTCTCAGTAATTATGTTAGACAACACAAAGGTGTTGATGGGGAGGGGCGCCGCCCCCTGTTCTGATGGGAAGGGGCGGCGCCCCCTGTTCCCAAGTCACCCCCGAAACCGACGACCCTCCCCCACACCACCCGCGCCACCCATGACCCTCCCCATACCACCACCACTACTACCACCACTACTACTACCACCACTACCACCACCACCACAACCACCACCACCACCACCACTACCATCACCACTACCACTACCACCACCACCACCACCACTACTACTACCACCACCACCACCATCACCACTACCACCACCACCACTACCACCACTACAACTACCACCACCAGTACCACCACCACCACTACCACCTCCACTACCACCACCACTACCACCACTACCACCACCACCACCACCATCACCACTACCACCACCACCACTACCACCACTACAACTACCACCACCAGTACCACCACCACCACTACCACCTCCACTACCACCACCACTACCACTACCACCACCACCAGCACCACTACTACTACCACCACCACCACCATCACCACTACCACCACCACCACTACCACCACTACAACTACCACCACCACTACCACCACCACCACCACCAGCACCACTACCACCACCACTACCACTACCACCACTACCACCACCACTACCACCACTACCACCACCACCACCACCACCACTACCACTACCACCACCACTACCATCCCCACCACCACTGCCACCATCTCACCTGCTGGTGGTGTCCAGGTGAACCAATTATAGAGATTAACAAGCAGTTGAGAGGCTTAACAATCTGATTATGAATATTTTTGACCAATCAGCAGAGATGGAGAGGAGGGAGGGGGAGGGGAGCGGGAGGGGGTGGGGAGGGGTGCGGGAGGGGGAGGGAAGGGAAGGGGAAGAAGGAGACAGAGAGAGATGTTGATACAATATTCTCTTACTGTGTCCATCGTGGTACAACCATCCTGTTGGTACAATGGTACAACCATCCTGTTGGTACAATGGTACGACCATCCTGTTGGTACCATGGTACGACCTGCCTGTTGGTACAATGGTACGACCTGCCTGTTGGTACAATGGTACGATCAGCCTGTTGCTACAATAGTGCAACCAGTCATGTTGGTACCATGGTACGACCAGCCTGTTGGTACAATGGTACGACCTGCCTGTTGGTACAATGGTACGACCAGCCTGTTGCTACAATAGTGCAACTAGTCTGTTGGTACCATGGTACGACCAGCCTGTTGGTACAATGGTACGACCAGCCTGTTGGTACAATGATGCAACCAGTCTGTTGGTACCATGATACGACCAGCCTGTTGATACAATAGTGCAACCAGTCTGTTGGTGCCATGGTACTACCATCCTGTTTTCTACAATGGTAGAATCGGTCTGTTGGTACCATGGTACGACCAGCCTTTGGTACAATGGTGGAATCAGTCTTTTGGTACCATGGTACGACCAACCTGTTGGTACAATGGTGGAACCAGTCTGTTGGTACCATGGTACGACCAGCCTGTTGGTACAATAGTGCAACCAGTCTGTTGGTGCCATGGTACGACCAGCCTGTTGGTACAATAGTGAAATCAGTCTGTTGGTACCATGGTACGACCAGCCTGTTGGTACAATGGTGGAATCAGTCTTTTGGTACCATGGTACGACCAGCCTGTTGGTACAATGTTAGAATCGGTCTGTTAGTATAATAGTACAACCAGCCTGTTGGTACCATGGTACAACCAGCCTGTTGGTACAATGGTGGAATCAGTCTTTTGGTACCATGGTACGACCAGCCTGTTGGTACAATGTTAGAATCGGTCTGTTAGTATAATAGTACAACCAGCCTGTTGGTACCATGGTACAACCAGCCTGTTTGTACAATGATACAGCAGCCTGTTGGCACCATGGCTCAACCAGCCTGTTGGTACAATGGTACATCCAGACTTTTGGAACTATTGTACGACAAGTCTGTTGGTACCATGATACATCCATCCTATTTGTACAACGGTACAACCAGCCTGTTGGTACGCATGGTACAACCAGCCTGATGATACAATGGTACATCCAGCTTTTGGTACCATGGTACGCAAGTCTGTTGGTCTATGTATAACATCTCTGTTGTACAACGGTACAACCAGCCTGTCTTACCATGGTACAACCAGACTGTTTGTACCATGGTACAAACAGACTGTTGGTACCATGGTACAACCAGACTGTTGATACATGGAAATACAGTCTGTTGGTACCAATTAGCGTACAACAGACTTGTAATGGGTAAGGAGAAAGATGAATGACATGGACAACAGACTGGTGGTACATGGTACAACAGACTGTTGAAAAGGTAAACAGCTGTTGGAACTCGAAGATAGCGTAAGAAAAGAAGGAGTGAAGGAAGGAAGGAAGAAGAAAGAAGGACAGGAAGGAAGTGAATGGAAGAAGGAAAGGAAGAAAAGGAAGGAAGGAAGGAAGAAGAAGGAGAAGGGAAAGGAAGGAAGGAAGGAAGAAGAAAAGGATAAGAAGGAAGGAAGGAAAAGGAAGGAAGGAAGGAAGGAAGAGGAAGAGGAAGGAAGGATGGAAGAAGGAAGGAAGGAAGGGAAGAAGGAAGGAAGGAAGAAGGAAGGAAGCAAGGAGGAAGGAAGGAAGGAAGGAAGGAAGAAGGAAGGAAGGAAGAAAGGAAGGGAAGAAGAAGGAAGGATAGAAGGAAGGAAGGAAGACAGGAAGGAAGGAAGAAGGAGGAAGAAGGAAGGAAAGGAAGGAAGGAAGGAAGCAGAAGGAAGGAAGGAAGACAGGGAAGGAAGGAAGGGAAGAGACAGGGGAAGGAAGGAAGGAAGACAGGGAAGGAAGGAAGGGAAGACAGGAAGGAAGGAAGGAAGACAGGGAAGGAGGAAGGGAAGACAGGGAAGGAAGGAAGGAAGACAGAAGGAGAACGGAAGGTAGGAAGGGAAGACAGGGAAGGTAGGAAGGGAAGACAGGGAAGGTAGGAAGGGAAGACAGGGAAGGAAGGAAGGGAAGACAGGGAAGGTAGGAAGGAAGACAGGAAGGAAGGAAGGAAGACAGGGAAGAAGGAAGGAAGACAGGGAAGAATGGAAGGAAGACAGGAAGGAAAGGGAAGACAGGGAAGGAAGGAAGGAAGACAGGGAAGGAAGGAAGGAAGACAGGGAAGAAGGAAGGGAAGACAGGAAGGAAGGAAACGGGGAAGAGGAAGGGAAGACAGGGAAGAAAGGAAGGAAGACAGGGAAGAAAGGAAGGAAGGAAGGGAAGACAGGGAAGGGAAGGGAAGGGAAGGAAGGAAGACAGGAAGGAAGGAAGGAAGACAGGGAAGGAAGGAAGGAAGACAGGAAGGAAGGAAGGGAAGACAGGAAGGAAGGAAGGAGAGGGAAGGAAGGAAGGAAGAGGAAGGAAGGAAGGAAGCAGGGAAGAAGGAAGGGAAGACAGGGAAGGAAGGAAGGAAGGCAGGGAAGGAAGGAAGGGAAGACAGGGAAGGAAGGAAGGGAAGACAGGGAAGGAAGGAAGGGAAGACAGGGAAGGAAGGAAGGGAAGACAGGGAAGGAAGGAAGGGAAGACAGGGAAGGAAGGAAGGGAAGACAGGGAAGGAAGGAAGGAAGACAGGAAGGAAGGAAGGAAGACAGGGAAGGAAGGAAGGGAAGACAGGGAAGGAAGGAAGGGAAGACAGGGAAGGAAGGAAGGGAAGACAGGGAAGGAAGGAAGGGAAGACAGGGAAGGAAGGAAGGGAAGACAGGGAAGGAAGGAAGGGAAGACAGGAAGGAAGGAAGGAAGACAGGGAAGGAAGGAAGGGAAGACAGGGAAGGAAGGAAGGGAAGACAGGGAAGGAAGGAAGGAAGACAGGAAGGAAGGAAGGGAAGACAGGGAAGGAAGGAAGGAAACAGGGAAGACAGGGAAGGAAGGAAGGAAGAAGACAGGGAAGAAAGGAAGGAAGACAGGAAGGAAGAAGGAAGACAGGGAAGGAAGGAAGGGAAGACAGGGAAGGAAGGAAGGGAAGACAGGGAAGGAAGGAAGGGAAGACAGGGAAGAAAGGAAGGGAAGACAGGGAAGAAAGGAAGGGAAGACAGGGAAGAAAGGAAGGGAAGACAGGGAAGAAAGGAAGGGAAGACAGGGAAGGAAGGAAGGGAAGACAGGGAAGAAAGGAAGGGAAGACAGGGAAGGAAGGAAGGGTAAACAACACAAGTCACACTTGTGGTAATAACAAAAAGATCATCACTGTTTACACTCAACAGTAAACAACCTGACTGTTTACACTCAACAGTAAACAACCTGACTGTTTACACTCAACAGTAAACAACCTGACTGTTTACACTCAACAGTAAACAACCTGACTGTTTCACTCAACAGTAAACAACCTGACGTTTACACTCAACAGTAAACAACCTGACTGTTTACACTCAACAGTAAACAACCTGACTGTTACACTCAACAGTAAACAACCTGACTGTTTACTCAACAGTAAACAACCTGACTGTTTACACTCAACAGTAAACAACCTGACTGTTTACACTCAACAGTAAACAACCTGACTGTTTACACTCAACAGTAAACAACCTGACTGTTTACACTCAACAGTAAACAACCTGACTGTTTACACTCAACAGTAAACAACCTGACTGTTTACACTCAACAGTAAACAACCTGACTGTTTACACTCAACAGTAAACAACCTGACTGTTTACACTCAACAGTAAACAACCTTACTGTTTACACTCAACAGTAAACAACCTTACAGTTTACACTCAACAGTAAACAACCTGACTGTTTACACTCAACAGTAAACAACCTGACTGTTTACACTCAACAGTAAACAACCTGACTGTTTACACTCAACAGTAAACAACCTGACTGTTTACACTCAACAGTAAACAACCTGACTGTTTACACTCAACAGTAAACAACCTGACTGTTTACACTCAACAGTAAACAACCTGACTGTTTACACTCAACAGTAAACAACCTGACTGTTTACATTCAACAGTAAACAACCTGACTGTTTACACTCAACAGTAAACAACCTGACTGTTTACATTCATCAGTAAACAACCTGACTGTTTACACTCAACAGTAAACAACCTGACTGTTTACACTCAACAGTAAACAACCTGACAGTTTACACTCAACAGTAAACAACCTGACTGTTTACACTCAACAGTAAACAACCTGACTGTTTACACTCAACAGTAAACAACCTTACTGTTTACACTCAACAGTAAACAACTTTACTGTTTACACTCAACAGTAAACAACCTGACTGTTTACACTCAACAGTAAACAACCTTACTGTTTACATTCAACAGTAAACAACCTTACTGTTTACACTCAACAGTAAACAACCTGACTGTTTACACTCAACAGTAAACAACCTGACTGTTTACAGTCAACAGTAAAGAACTTGACTGTTTACACTCAACAGTAAACAACCTGTTTGCTAAGTTTATGTCCTCTCCCTCCCTCCCTCTCTTCCTCCTTCTCTCCCTCCATCTTTCCCTCCCATCCTCCACCCTCCTGCCCTTACTCACTCACCCCTCCTCCCTGGCTTCCTTATTACCAACTTTAAGTGTCCGATTAGCTAAGTTGTAAGACCTGAAACTTAATGGCAAAACTGTCTGTTGCTCACTGCAGAGGGGGAGGAAGGGAGAGGAGGGACGTGGGGGTAAGGACGCGGAGAGGAGGAAGAGCAGAGTAGTAGAGAGAGAGAGAGAAGGGCAAAGATAATTTCACAGTAAAGTGAATTGATGTATAATATATATATATATATATATATATGAGAGATCCTGTTGACTCAGTCAGTATAAGTGAACCACATGTTAAACACCACGAATGTTCTTGCATCAGGATGACACGCTCAGTACTGGCGCCTGGTTTACCTCCGTACGCCCTGGTGTTACTGCCCGTTACTTCCTGTTACTGGGCCGGTTTACTGGGTGCCGGTTTACTGCCCTGGTTACTGGGCCTGGTGTTCCCTGGGGCCTGTTTACAGCCTGGTACTGGTGCGCGGGGCTTACTGGCGCCTGGTGTTACTAGGGCGCCTGGTTTACTGGG
>WNWK01020661.1:17500-35434 GCA_009830355.1 Cherax destructor | reverse complement strand
GTCCAGACTTTCTCTCCTGAACTGGAAGAAGCCACTGGCTGGAGCAACGATTTCAGAATAAAGATACCCAAGTGTCTGGTTTATCAAGTCAGAGAAGCTCTGGATATCGTAGAGCTGGGCGGTGGAGACCCCAAGTGTCTGGTTTATCAAGTCAGAGAAGCTCTGGATATCGTAGAGCTGGGCGCTGGAGACCCCAAGTGTCTGGTTTATCAAGTCAGAGAAGCTCTGGATATCGTAGAGCTGGGCGCTGGAACCCCAAGTGTCTGGTTTATCAAGTCAAGAAGCTCTGGATATCGTAGAGCTGGGCGTGGAGACCCCAAGTGTCTGGTTTATCAAGTCAGAGAAGGCTCTTGTGACAGTGTCTGGTTATCGTCAGGCTCTGGATTGTGAGCTGGGCTGGAGACCCCAAGTGTCTGGTTTATCAAGTCAGAAACGCTCTGGATATCGTAGAGGCTGGGCGGCTGGAGACCCCAAGTGTCTGGTTTATCAAGTCAGAGAAGCTCTGGATATCGTAGAGCTGGGCGGTGGAGACCCCAAGTGTCTGGTTTATCAAGTCAGAGAAGCTCTGGATATCGTAGAGCTGGGTGGTGCAGACCCCAAGTGTCTGGTTTATCAAGTCAGAGAAGCTCTGGATATCGTAGAGCTGGGCGGTGGAGACCCCAAGTGTCTGGTTTATCAGTCAGAAGCTCTGGATATCGTAGAGCTGGGCTGAGACCCATTTCTGGTTTATCAAGTCAGAGAGCTCTGGATATCGTAGCTGGTGGAGACCCCAAGTGTCTGGTTTATCAAGTCAAAGTCGGATATCGTAGAGCTGGGCGGTGAGCCCAGTGTCTGTATCGTCAGAGAAGCTGGATATCGTGAGCTGGGCGGTGGAGACCCCAAGTGTCTGGTTTATCAAGTCAGAGAAGCTCTGGATATCGTAGAGCGGGGTGGAGACGTCTGTTATCAGTGAGAGCTCGATATCGTAGAGCGGACCCCAAGTGTCTGGTTTATCAAGTCAGAGAAGCTCTGGATATCGTAGAGCTGGGCGGTGGAGACCCCAAGTGTCTGGTTTATCAAGTCAGAGAAGCTCTGGATATCGTAGAGCTGGGCGGTGGAGACCCCAAGTGTCTGGTTTATCAAGTCAGAGAAGCTCTGGATATCGTAGAGCTGGGTGGTGCAGACCCCAAGTGTCTGGTTTATCAAGTCAGAGAAGCTCTGGATATCGTAGAGCTGGGCGGTGGAGACCCCAAGTGTCTGGTTTATCAAGTCAGAGAAGCTCTCGATATCGTAGAGCTGGGCGGTGGAGACCCCAAGTGTCTGGTTTATCAAGTCAGAGAAGCTCTGGATATCGCAGAGCTGGGCGCTGGAGACCCCAAGTGTCTGGTTTATCAAGTCAGAGAAGCTGTGGATATCGTAGAGCTGGGCGGTGCAGACCCCAAGTGTCTGGTTTATCAAGTCAGAGAAGCTCTGGATATCGTAGAGCTGGGCGGTGGAGACCCCAAGTGTCTGGTTTATCAAGTCAGAGAAGCTCTGGATATCGTAGAGCTGGGCGGTGCAGACCCCAAGTGTCTGGTTTATCAAGTCAGAGAAGCTCTGGATATCGTAGAGTGGGGGTGGCAGTGGAGACAACTGTGCCGTCCTCACTTTTATAATAGTTAACCCTTTAATACAGTCAAGTTTTCTATATACGTAGTACTATATGAAATATATAAATATGTTTTGAAGTCAGATTTCCCACAGTAGCTCAGATCCATGGATAATACACTTATGAAGGTCACAAGGCACGTAGGTCACAGCATGGATAATACACTTTATGAAGGTCACAAGGCACGTAGGTCACAGCATGGATATTACACGTCATGAAGGTCACAAGGAGGTCACCGAGATTTAGTTAGGTTACTGCGTCGCAGTTCAGTGAGACTGATGCTAAATAATAATAATAATAATAATAATAATAATAATAATAATAATAATAATAATAATAATAATAATAATAATAATAATAATAATAATGTGGAAGCTGCGTGTGTGAACGTAATTAGTTCCTAGGTGGTAATGGAAGTGCGGAACGTTGTATGTGGGAAAGAGAACTTGCCAGGCTTTAATTACCAGCCTCACACACTGGAGAGGTTGAACTCACTCTTGCAAAAGTCTCTGAGAGTTAGGTCAGTCTCAGAGGTCACTTCAAAACACTTTTGAAACAGGACTTTAAAGTGTGTTTACAAGTGAAGTGTAAGCAAGTCAGTCAGTTCGAACACCAGGAAAAACGTTCAAACACCGAATCATTCTCTTCTGAACCTAACTTGTTTAGATTGGTGTTTGTTCAAGGTTCAGTATGCTCCAACACCGAGGTTCCACTGCAATATAATAATAATCTTTATTTCTACATGATACAACTTATACAGACCATAGCTGACACCAATGACATACTATATAGAAAGCCCCTTCTTATGTAGAACATTTCCCATAATTTAGGTTAATTTTATACTCAGGATGCGACCCACACCAGTCCACTAACACCCAGGTACCTACCTACTGCTAGGCGAACATGAACAACAGCAGGTGTCTTAAGGAAACGCCCCCCAATATTTCCACCCGCACCGGGAATCGAACCACGGACCTCAATGTGTGAGCTGAGTGCGCTAGCAACCCAGCTATTGGACACCGTATGGTTGCTGCTGCTGAGTTATTTACTAGCACTGTCATTAAGAGAGAAGACATAAACACTTGGGTGTGTGGCTGATGAACCCGTGTGGGACACTGGCGGCAGGTCACTACTCTCGCAACTTGAGCTTCAAGAAGAACAGTGGGTGGAGTCCACACCGGGAGATTTATGAGAGAATCCTTGCAGTGGTTGTGTTATCAATATTGTCTGCTCATCACCGAGCACCGATACTCACCAAGTGATCTTATTTGCTGCATTATTTTACATTTGTTAAGACAAGTAGGAGCCTTCACTCTTATTCTTGTTCATTCCTTCATATTCGTCCTCTCCTCTCTTCGTTAGGTACTCACTGATCCAGGTACTCACTGATCCACTTGAGTATTTTCCTTGCCCCTCTGAGTGTTCTTCCAGGTTGTGGATCAATCTCCCGTGTGGTACTGTATCAAACACCTTCCTACACTCCAGGAAAATAATGCCCATCCCTCCTTGTCTTCCTTCCTTAATGGTCTCCTGTTATTCAGTGAGGGATTGTATATTACTGCTACTATTGTCTTCCAAAGGCGTTCCCTGGGACTGTATCTGCTGGGACCTTCTACTCTTTTCTGCAACATTGCAAGCTCCTGATGTGTTGATTGCAACACGAAAGGCCTAGTGTTAGTCTACACAAGTACATTTATATCTCACCTCAAATGGTTTTTACATGACACGAAAATTACAGGAACATTTATAGTGCACAAATAGTGTGAATAATTCTATGGTATTCACACACTCAATTTAAAGTATTTATATTGACTCTTAGAAATGTAACACATTATTATTAGTAGTAGTAGTAGTAGTACTGGTAGTAGCAGAGCACCGCCAGCAGAGCAGCACCGGCAGCAGCAGCGTAACAGCAGGCAGCACCGGCAGCAGCAGCAGCAGCACCGGCAGCAGCAGCACCGGCAGCAGCAGCACCGGCAGCAGCAGCACCGGCAGCAGCAGCAGCGGCAGCAGCAGCAACCGGCAGCAGCAGCACCGGCAGCAGCAGCACTGGCAGCAGAGCAACCGGCAGCAGCAGCAACCGGCAGCAGCAGCACCGGCAGCAGCAGCAGCGGCAGCAGCAGCAACCGCAGCAGCAGCAGCACCGGCAGCAGCAGCAGCACCGGCAGCAGCAGCAGCACCGCCAGCAGCAGCAGCACCGCCAGCAGCAGCAGCAACCTGCAGCAGCAACCGCCAGCAGCAGCAGCACCAGCAGCAGCAGCACCGCCAGCAGCAGCAGCACCGGCAGCAGCAGCAGCAATAGCAGCAGCAACGCCAGCAGCAGCAGCACCGCCAGCAGCAGCAGCACCGGCAGCAGCAGCAGCACCGGCAGCAGCAGCAGCACCGCCAGCAGCAGCAGCACCGGCAGCAGCAGCAGCAACCGCCAGCAGCAGCAGCACCGGCAGCAGCAGCAGCAACAGCAGCAGCAACCGGCAGCAGCAGAGCACCGCCAGCAGCAGCAGCAACCGCCAGCAGCAGCAACAGCAGCAGCACCGGCAGCAGCAGCAGCACCGCCAGCAGCAGCAGCAGCAACGCAGCAGCAGGCAACAGCAGCAGCACCGGCAGCAGCAGCAGCAGCAACGGCAGCAGCAGCACCGGCAGCAGCAGCAACCGGCAGCAGCAGCAACCGGCAGCAGCAGCACCGGCAGAGCAGCAACCGGCAGCAGCAGCAACCGGCAGCAGCAGCAGCAGCGGCAGCAGCAGAGCGGCAGCGAGCAGCAGCAGCACCGGCAGCGGCAGCAGAGCACCGGAGCAGCAGCACCGGCAGCAGCAGCACCGGCAGCAGCAGCACCGGCAGCAGCAACCGGCAGCAGCAGCAGCGGCAGCAGCAGCGCGGCAGCAGAACAGCAGCAGCACCGGCAGCAGCAGCAGCGGCAGCAGCAGCACCGGCAGAGCAGCACCGGCAGCAGCAGCACCGGCAGCAGCACACCGGCAGCAGCAGCAACCGGCAGCAGCAGCAACCGGCAGCAGCAGCAGGGCAGCAGCAGCAGCGGCAGCAGCAGCACCGGCAGCAGCACCGGCAGCAGAGCAACCGGCAGCAGCAGCAGCGAGCACCGAGCAGGCAGCAGCAACCGGCAGCAGCAGCACCGGCAGCAGCAGCAACCGGCAGCAGAGCAACGGCAGCAGCAGCACCGGCAGCAGCAGCAGCGGCAGCAGCAGCAACCGGCAGCAGTGCAGCAGCAGCCGGCAGCAGCAGCGGGCAGCAGCAGCACCGGCAGCAGCAGCAGCGGCAGCAGCAGCACCGGCAGCAGCGACAGCAGCAGCACCGGCAGAGCAGCAGCAGCAACCGGCAGCAGCGGCAGCAGCAGCACCGGAGCAGCGGCAGAGCAAAGCAACCGGCAGCAGCAGCACCGGCAGCAGCAGCAGCGGCAGCAGCAGCACCGGCAGCAGGCCAGCAGCAGCACCGGCAGCAGCAGCAGCGGCAGCAGCAGCACCGGCAGCAGCAGCAGCGGCAGCAGCAGCACCGCAGCAGCAGACCGGCAGACCGGCAGCAGCAGCACCGGCAGCAGGGCAGCAGCACCGGCAGCAGCGGCAGCAGCAGCACCGGCAGCAGCGGCAGCAGCAGACCGGCAGCAGGGCAGCAGAGCACCGGCAGCAGCGGCAGAGAGCACCGGCAGCAGGGCAGCAGCAGCACCGGGCAGTGGCAGCAGCAGCACCGGCAGCAGGCGGCAGCAGCAGTAGCACTGGCAGAGCAGCACCGGCAGCAGCAGCACCGGCAGCAGCAGCACGGGCAGCAGCACCGGCAGCAGCAGAGCACCGGCAGCAGCGGCAGCAGCAGCAACCGGCAGCAGCGGCAGCAGCAGCACCGGCAGTCGGCAGCAGGGCAGCAACCGGCAGCAGCGGCAGCAGCAGACCGGCAGCAGCGGCAGCAGCAGCACCGGCAGCAGCAGCCGGCAGCAGCAAACCGGCAGCAGCAGCACCGGCAGCAGCAGCGCGCAGCAGCAGCAGCGGCAGCAGCAGCACCGGCAGCAGCGGCAGGCAAGCAGCAGCAGCAGCACCGGCAGAGCGGCAGCAGCAGCACCGGCAGAGGGCAGCAGCAGCACCGGCAGCAGCGGCAGCAGCACCGGCAGCAGCGGCAGCAGCGGCAGCAGCAGCACCGGCAGCGCGGCAGCAGCAGCAACCGGCAGCAGCGGCAGCAGCAGGCACCGGCAGCAGCAGACCGGCAGCAGCAGACCGGCAGCAGCAGCACCGGCAGCAGCAGACCGGCAAGCAGACCGGGCAGGCGCGGCAGCAGCGGCAGCAGCAGCAACCGGCAGAGGCGGCAGCAGCAGCAACCGGAGCAGGCAGGAGCAGCGGCAGCAGCAGCACCGGCAGCAGGGCAGCAGCAGCAACCGGCAGCAGGGCAGAGCAGCACCGGCAGCAGCGGCAGAGCAGAACGGCAGCAGCGGCAGCAGAGCACCGGCAGCAGCGGCAGCAGCAGACCGGCAGCAGCGGCAGCAGCAGCAACTGGCAGCAGCGGCAGTAGCAGCACCGGCAGCAGTGGCAGACCGCAGTAGTCGGCAGAGCAGCACTCGGTAGAGTGGCAGCAGTAGCACCGGCAGCACTGGTAGCAGTACCGAGTACTGGTAGTAGATGGATCAGTTTAGTTGGGCATCAAAGTGGGTCCATATCTTTATTAAGATAAATTAGTGTCTTTATTGTGTGAATCACACATGAACATTGTTTACGTAAGTACAAGTATACACACATACACACAAGTACACACACACACACATATACAAGTATGAACACGTACACAAGTACACACACAAGCACTGTAGCTTACTCTTACTCTCAAGAAACACGATACAAGTTCCTCTTGGTAATATATATTGTGGTCAGTATGCTCGAAGTAATGGCAGTAATTATTTATTTTTTTGGAGTGGGGGGAATTAGGATGAAATACTGGAGGTTGGTGAGGTTTGAGATGGCCTTGAGAATCTTTGTCAGCTGCTGGTGGAGGTTAAAAGGTTGCTGGTGGAGGTTAAAAGGTTGCTGGTGGAGGTTAAAAGGTTGCTGGTGCTGGAAGCCATCTTTACTAGCCACGACGACAAGAAGTCAACCCCCAGTGGCAAGGGCCCCAGTGGTAATACAAGGACCCCAGTGGTAATACAAGGACCCCAGTGGTAATACAAGGACCCCAGTGGTAATACAAGGACCCCAGTGGTAATACAAGGACCCCAGTGGTAATACAAGGGCCCCAGTGGTAATACAAGGACCCCAGTGGTAATACAAGGACCCCAGTGGTAATACAAGGACCCCAGTGGTAATACAAGGACCCCAGTGGATATAGTGTAATACAAGGACCCAGTAGCAGTGGTAATGGAGTGGAATAGGATGATACAGGTGGTAATACAAGGCCTTAATCAGCGTGGTAGTGTGTTGCGGAGGTAACAAGGACCCAGTGGTATACAAGGGCCCAGTGGTGCAAGGACCATGGTATACAGCCAGTGGTAATACAAAGGTACCCCAGTGGCAAGGGCCCCAGTGGTAATACAAGGACCCCAGTGGTAATACAAGGACCCCAGTGGTAATACAAGGACCCCAGTGGTAATACAAGGCCCCAGTGGTAATACAAGGACCCCAGTGAATACAAGGACCCAGTGTAACAAGGACCCCAGTGGTAATACAAGGACCCCAGTGGTAATACAAGGACCCAGTGGTAGACCAGTGGCAAGGCCCAGTGGTAATACAAGGACCAGTGGCAAGGACCCCAGTGGTAATACAAGGACCCCAGTGGTAATACAAGGACCCGTGGTAAAGGACCCCAGTGGTAATACAAGGTCCCAGTGGAATACAAGGACCCCAGTGGTAATCAAGGATCCCAGTGGTAATAAAGGACCCCAGTGGCAAGGGTCCCAGTGGTAATACAAGGACCCCAGTGGTAATACAAGGACCCCAGTGGTAATACAAGACCCCAGTGGTAATGACCCAGTGTACAAGGACCCCAGTGGTAATACAAGGACCCTAGTGGTATACAAGGACTTTATGTGTAATCAAGTCATGGTAATCAAGGACCCCAGTGTCTTACTAAGCCCCAGTATTCCATCAGGACCCCATGCAATAAAGGCCCCAGTGGCAATACAAGGGTCCCAGTGGAAACAAGGACCCCAATGGAACTCACCCACTGGAAATCAAAGACCCTATGGTCATAGCAGCATAGAGTATTTATTTGTACCTTTATCTTAATATTACCAACATCTGTTCTTGCTTACCTCTTATGTCCTCTCCCTGCCTAGCTCTCTCTCTCTCTCCCTGCTAGCTCTCTCTCCCTGCCTAGCTCTCTCTCTCCCTGCCTAGCTCTCTCTCTCTCCCCTGCCCAGCTCTCTCTCTCTCCCCTGCCTAGCTCTTCTCTCTCTCCCCTGCCTAGCTCTCTCTCTCCCTGCCTAGCTCTCTCTCTCCCCGCCAGCTCTCTCTCTCCCCTGCCTAGCTCTCTCTCTCCCCTGCCTAGCTCTCTCCCTGCCTAGCTCTCTCTCTCTCTCTCTCCCTGCCTAGCTTCTCTCTCTCCCCTGCCTAGCTCTCTCTCTCCCTGCCTAGCTCTCTCTCTCCCTGCCTAGCTCTCTCTCTCTCCCTGCCTAGCTCTCTCTCTCCCTGCCTAGCTCTTCTCCCCTGCCTAGCTCTCTCCTCTCTCTCCCCTGCCCAGCTCTCTCTCCCCTGCCTAGCTCTCTCTCCCTGCTAGCTCTCTCTCTCTCCCTGCCTAGCTCTCTCTCTCTCCCCTGCCTAGCTCTCTCTCCCCTGCCTAGCTCTCTCTCTCCCCTGCCTAGCTCTTTCTTTCACCTCCCACCCACCACTGATGCCTCCGCCCACCTCACCTATACTCTATACCCTGCCAGAGGGTGGAGCCGCCCACCTCCACCCACACTGCTGCTTCCCCACCCACGTCTTCTTCATGTATTATGACTTACCCTCCTCGAAGTGTTGCTACACGCACTGACATACACCACAGTTATGCTCACTAAGTGTATGACATCACTACAAGTGTATGACATACACCACAAGTGTATGTCATACACCACAAGTGTATGTCATACACCACAAGTGTATGACATACACCACGAGTGTATGACATACACCACAAGTGTATGACATACACCACAAGTGTATGTCATACACCACAAGTGTATGTCATACACCACGAGTGTATGACATACACCACGAGTGTATGTCATACACCACAAGTGTATGACATACACCACAAGTGTATGACATACACCACGAGTGTATGTCATACACCACAAGTGTATGACATACACCACGAGTGTATGACATACACCACAAGTGTATGTCATACACCACAAGTGTATGACATACACCACAAGTGTATGTCATACACCACAAGTGTATGTCATACACCACAAGTGTATGACATACACCACGAGTGTATGACATACACCACAAGTGTATGACATACACCACAAGTGTATGTCATACACCACGAGTGTATGACATACACCACAGTGTATGTCATACACCACAGTGTATGTCATACACCACAAGTGTATGTCATACACCACAAGTGTATGACATACACCACAGTGTATGCATACACCACAAGTGTATGCATACACCACAGTGTATGACATACACCACAGTGTATGTCATACACCACAAGTGTATGCATACACCACAGTGTATGACATACACCACAAGTGTATGACATACACCAGAGTGTATGCATACACCACAGTGTATGACATACACCACAAGTGTATGTCATACACCACAAGTGTATGACATACACCACGAGTGTATGACATACACCACAAGTGTATGTCATACACCACAGTGTATGTCTACAGTGTATGCATACACCACAAGTGTATGTCATACACCACGATGTATACACCACAGTGTATGACATACACCACAAGTGTATGACATACACCACAAGTGTATGACATACACCACAAGTGTATGACATACACAAGTATGCATACACCACAAGTGTATGACATACACCACAAGTGTATGACATACACCAGGTGTATGCATACACCACGTGTATGCATACACCACAGTGTATGCATACACCACAGTGTATGACATACACCAAAGTGTATGCATCACACAGTGTATGTCATACACCAAGTTATGAATACAACAGTGTAATACACCACAAGTGTATGCATACACCACAGTGTATGCATAACCACAGTGTATGACATACACAAGTGTATGTCATACACCACAAGTGTATGTCATACCCACAGTGTATGCATCACCATCACAGTGTATGCATACACCAGTATGCATACCAGTGTATGACATACACCACAGTGTATGTCATCACACAGTGATGCATACACCATGTATGCATACAACAGTGTATGCATACACCAAGTGTATGCATACACACAGTGTATGCATACACCACAGTGTATGACACATGTATGCATACCCACAAGTGTATGTCATACACCAAGTGTATGCATAACACGTGTATGCATCACACAGTGTATGCATACACCAAATGTATGTCATACACCACGAGTGTATGACATACACCACAGTGATGCATACACCACAGTGTATGCATACACCACAGTGTATGCATACACAGTGTATGCATACACCAGCCAGTGTATGACATACACAAGTGTATGACATACACAGTGTATGCATACACCGATGTATGCATACACCAGTGTATGCATACACCACAAGTGTATGCATACACCACAAGTGTATGCATACACACATGTATGCATACACCAGTGTATGACATACACACAAGTGTATGCATACACCACAAGTGTATGACATACACCAAGTGTATGCTCACACAAGTGATGCATACACCAAATGTATGCATACACCACAAGTGTATGCATACACCAAGTGTATGACATACACCAGAGTGTATGTCATACACCACGAGTGTATGCATACACCACAAGTGTATGACATACCAAGTGTATGCTACACAAGTTATGACATACACCACAAGTGTATGTCATACACACAAGTGTATGACATACACCACGTGTATGACATACACCACAAGTGTATGTCATACACCACAGTGTATGACATACACCACAAGTGTATGCATACACCACAGTGTATGACATACACCACAAGTGTATGCATACACCACAGTGTATGACATACACCACAAGTGTATGACATACACCACAAGTGTATGTCATACACCACAGTGTATGACATACACCACAAGTGTATGTCATACACCACGAGTGTATGACATACACCACAAGTGTATGACATACACCACAAGTGTATGACATACACCACGAGTGTATGACATACACCACAAGTGTATGTCATACACCACAAGTGTATGACATACACCACAAGTGTATGACATACACCACGAGTGTATGACATACACCACAAGTGTATGTACAGTGATGACATACACCACAAGTGTATGTCATACACCACAAGTGTATGACATACACCACAAGTGTATGACATACACCACAAGTGTATGACATACACCACAAGTGTATGACATACACCACAAGTGTATGACATACACCACAAGTGTATGACATACACCACAAGTGTATGACATACACCACATGATGTATATGTATCATACACCACAAGTGTATGACATACACCACAAGTGTATGTCATACACCACAGTGTATGACATACACCACAAGTGTATGCATACACCACGAGTGTATGACATACACCACAAGTGTATGACATACACCACAAGTGTATGTCATACACCACGAGTGTATGACATACACCACAAGTGTATGACATACACCACAGTGTATGACATACACCAAGTGTATGCTACATACTGCATACCACAAGTGTATGACATACACCACAAGTGTATGCATACACCACAAGTGTATGACATACAATTACTGCATACAAAGTGTATGCATACACCACAAGTGTATGACATACACCACAAGTGATGCATACACCACAGTGTATGACATACACCACAAGTGTATGTACATAGCACCACAAGTGTATGACATACATCACACAGTGTATGACATACACCACAAGTGTATGTCATACACCATTATCACGAAGTGTATGCATACACCACAAGTGTATGACATACACCACAGTGTATGCATACACCACAGTGTATGTACATACACCACAAGTGTATGAACATATACACTCACACAAGTGTATGCATACACCACAAGTGTATTACATACACCACAAGTGTATGACATACACCACAATGTGCATAACACAAGTGATGACATACACCACAAGTGTATGACATACACCACAAGTGTATGACATACACCACAAGTGTATGACATACACCACAAGTGTATGACATACACCACAAGTGTATGACATACACCACAAGTGTATGACATACACCACAAGTGTATGTCATACACCACAAGTGTATGACATACACCACAAGTGTATGTCATACACCACAAGTGTATGTCATACACCACGAGTGTATGACATGCACCACAAGTGTATGACATACACAATGTATGCATACACCACAAGTGTATGACATACACCACAAGTGTATGACATACACCAAGTGTATGACATACACAAGTGTATGACATACACCACAAGTGTATGACATACACCACAAGTGTATGTCATACACCACGAGTGTATGACATACACCACAAGTGTATGACATACACCACAAGTGTATGACATACACCAAGCGTTCTTATGGCTGATTTTAGTTCATAAAGAAGCGCTAAACCCAGTTGGACTACACAACACCTGAGAAATGGGATGTAATCATAATGTGCGTGTGTGTACTCACCTATTTGTGGTTGCAAGGGTCGAGTCACAGCTCCTGGCATGTGTGTATGTGTGTCAACAGCACCACATGAGATACACAGTAGGAGGGAGAGGAATGATCGCTTTCGTGCCTTTAAATGGACATCTTCAGAGGAGAGGAGAGAGAGGAACCAAGACTAGCTAGCTGCATTACACTAGTCAACACTCATTGTCTGGTCAATAATATTACAGTGATTTTAGGGTAAGTTTGTGGTGCTGGTTTCGTACGCCATCAGTTGTCCTTGATAGGCTCTAGTTTGTGATTAATTTGGTGTCCCATTTAAAAATCATAAATGTGAAAAATATATTGATCAACGGGGCTAACTTACAAATATATTGATCAGGCGGGGCTAACTTACAAATATATTGATCAGGCGGGGCTAACTTACAAATATATTGATCAACGGGGCTAACTTACAAATATATTGATCAGGCGGGACTAACTTACAAATATATTGATCAAGCAGGGCTAACTTACAAATATATTGATCAAGCGGGGCTAACTTACTAATATATTGATCAGGCGGGACTAACTTACAAATATATTGATCAAGCGGGACTAACTTACTAATATATTGATCAAGCGGGGCTAACTTACTAATATATTGATCAAGCGGGGCTAACTTACAAATATATTGATCAAGCGGGGCTAACTTACAAATATATTGATCAAGCGGGACTAACTTACTAATATATTGATCAAGCGGGGCTAACTTACTAATATATTGATCAAGCGGGGCTAACTTACTAATATATTGATCAGGCGGGGCTAACTTACTAATATATTGATCAAGCGGGGCTAACTTACTAATATATTGATCAAGCGGGCTAACTTACTAATATATTGATCAAGCGGGGCTAACTTACTAATATATTGATCAAGCGGGGCTAACTTACTAATATATTGATCAAGCGGGGCTAACTTACTAATATATTGATCAGGCGGGACTAACTTACAAATATATTGATCAGGCGGGACTAACTTACTAATATATTGATCAAGCGGGGCTAACTTACTAATATATTGATCAAGCGGGCTAACTTACTAATATATTGATCAAGCGGGCTAACTTACAAATATATTGATCAGGCGGGACTAACTTACTAATATATTGATCAAGCGGGCTAACTTACTAATATATTGATCAAGCGGGACTAACTTACAAATATATTGATCAAGCGGGCTAACTTACAAATATATTGATAAAGCGGGGCTAACTTACAAATATATTGATCAAGCGGGGCTAACTTACTAATATATTGATCAAGCGGGGCTAACTTACAAATATATTGATCAGGCGGGACTAACTTACAAATATATTGATCACGCGGGGCTAACTTACTAATATATTGATCAAGCAGGACTAACTTACAAATATATTGATCAAGTGGGGCTAACTTACAAATATATTGATCAAGCGGGGCTAACTTACAAATATATTGATCAAGCGGGGCTAACTTACAAATATATTGATCAAGCGGGACTAACTTACAAATATATTGATCAAGCGGGGCTAACTTACTAATATATTGATCAAGCGGGGCTAACTTACTAATATATTGATCAAGCGGGGCTAACTTACAAATATATTGATCAGGCGGGACTAACTTACAAATATATTGATCAAGCGGGGCTAATTTACTAATATATTGATCAACGGGGCTAACTTACTAATATATTGATCAAGCGGGGCTAACTTAGAAATATATTGATCAGGCGGGACTAACTTACTAATATATTGATCAACGGGGCTAACTTACAAATATATTGATCAAGCGGGGCTAACTTACAAATATATTGATCAAGCGGGACTAAATTACTAATATATTGATCAACGGGGCTAACTTACAAATATATTGATCAAGCGGGGCTAACTTACAAATATATTGATCAGGCAGGACTAACTTACAAATATATTGATCAAGCGGGGTTAACTTACAAATATATTGATCAAGCGGGGCTAACTTACAAATATATTGATCAAGCGGGGCTAACTTACTAATATATTGATCAGCGGGGCTAACTTACAAATATATTGATCAGGCGGGCTAACTTACAAATATGTTGATCAATGGGGCTAACTTACAAATATATTGATCAAGCGGGCTAACTTACTAATATATTGATCAGCGGGCTAACTTACAAATATATTGATCAGGCAGGGCTAACTTACAAATATATTGATCAACGGGGCTAACTTACAAATATATTGATCAAGCGGGCTAACTTACAAATATATTGATCAAGCAGGCTAACTTACTAATATATTGATCAAGCGGGGCTAACTTACAAATATATTGATCAGGCGGACTAACTTACTAATATATTGATCAAGCGGGGCTAACTTACAAATATATTGATCAAGCGGGCTAACTTACAAATATATTGATCAGGCGGGACTAACTTACAAATATATTGATCAAGCGGGGCTAACTTACAAATATATTGATCAAGCGGGGCTAACTTACAAATATATTGATCAGGCGGACTAACTTACAAATATATTGATCAAGCGGGGCTAACTTACAAATATATTGATCAAGCGGGGCTAACTTACAAATATATTGATCAGGCGGGCTAACTTACAAATATATTGATCAGGCGGGACTTAACTTAGCAAATATATTGATCAAGCGGGGCTAACTTACAAATATATTGATCAACGGGCTAACTTACAAATATATTGATCAAGCAGGGCTAACTTACAAATATATTGATCAAGCGGGCTAACTTACAAATATATTGATCAAGCAGGGCTAACTTACAAATATATTGATCAAGGGCTAACTTACAAATATATTGATCAAGCGGGGCTAACTTACTAATATATTGATCAAGCGGTAGGCTAACTTACAAATATATTGATCAGGCGGGACTAACTTACAAATATATTGATCAACGGGGCTAACTTACAAATATATTGATCAAGCGGGGCTAACTTACTAATATATTGATCAACGGGCTAACTTACAAATATATTGATCAAGCGGGGCTAACTTACAAATATATTGATCAGGCGGGGCTAACTTACAAATATATTGATCAACATGGCTAACTTACAATGATATTCCCACTTGACTTTCTTGTATCGACTGAAAATTTTCACATTCACCAAAGAGAAGTAACAATGGTCGAGGTGGTTTCCGACTCTCCACACCAGAGGCACAACCAACTCCCTTTGCCTAGTCTTCCACTGTGGTAAACATCGTACACAGGTGTTGCCAACCATGAGGAGCCAAACACTTGTCTTGTTCTTCAAGCGCCACTAAAATAAGCAAGAGAACTCTTTTAAAGAAATGTGTGATGTCTTTTCTTTGTTTTTACAGAGTATTTGCCACAAATGTAGCAAAATATACTGTGATTGTTTAAGCAGGCTGTTCATGAAGGCCTTATGTTTATCTTGAAAAATTACAAACTAAATGTTACAATATTGTCAGGAGGCCGTTGTTTATACAACTCCTTTCGTTAAATATTAAACTATTTAAAAATAAAATTATGTTTCTTAAAACTGTCTGTATATACAGACCGTCACAACATATACACGCGATATTGAGGGTAGTTATGTAATATCTCACAAACTAGGGCCAATTTGAAAAAAAAAACCTCCAACGCCATTTTCGAGTTGAGCAACCCCAAAATACCCAAAATACCTTCAAATACCCTTGGCAACGAAATTTTTTGGTTGACCAATGATACGTACGTACCATAATGACAGTAACACCATGGTTATTATTATTATTGCTGTTGTTATTATCATTATTATTGTTGTTATTGTCATTAGTATTATTATTAATACATGGGCCGTCTCCCACTGAGGCAGGGTGACCCGAGAAAGAAGAAACACTCTCACCATCACTCACTCCACCAGTGTCATGCCAGACTCGCTGGTGGTTGGTCACTCTCACACAAGACGCGCCATTATTCTCCTTACGTCGGGAAACGTACTCAATTACTCTTTTTTACACAGATAAAAGTTTTTACTGGCTTGAAGCCAAGGTCAGGGAGAGAAGCCAACGTGTTATTGATGAACAAATATTGAACGTTGTTCATGAAGTGGCTACCTGATGCCCACCACACCTCTCTCTCTCTCAGCCTCCTGTGGTACTGCTGTACTGTGGTGGCCACCAGTGCCCAACACCTTGGTGCAAGTGTAAGTACAGGAGTCACCCCTGGCTCACCGTCACAGGTGGAGGGGTCACCCCTGGCTCACCGTCACAGGTGGAGGGGTCACCCCTGGCTCACCGTCACAGGTGGAGGGGTCACCCCTGGCTCACCGTCACAGGTGGAGGGGTCACCCCTGGCTGACCGTCACAGGTGGAGAGGGTCACCCCTGGCTGACCGTCACAGGTGGAGAGGGTCACCCCTGGCTGACCGTCACAGGTGGAGAGGTTTCACCCCTGGCTGACCGTCACAGGTGGAGAGGGTCACCCCTGGCTGACCGTCACAGGTGGAGAGAGTCACCCTGGCTGACCGTCACAGGTGGAGAGGGTCACCCCTGGCTGACAGTCACAGGTGGAGAGGGTCACCCCTGGCTGACCGTCACAGGTGGAGAGGGTCACCCCTGGCTGACCGTCACAGGTGGAGAGGGTCACCCCTGGCTGACAGTCACAGGTGGAGAGGGTCACCCCTGGGTGACCGTCACAGGTGGAGAGGGTCACCCCTTGCTGACCGTCACAGGTGGAGAGGGTCACCCCTGGCTGACCGTCACAGGTGGAGAGGGTCACCCCTGGCTGACAGTCACAGGTGGAGGGGTCACCCCTGGCTGACAGTCACAGGTGGAGAGGGTCACCCCTGGCTGACCGTCACAGGTGGAGAGGGTCACCCCTGGCTGACAGTCACAGGTGGAGGGGTCACCCCTGGCTGACCGTCACAGGTGGAAAGGGTCACCCCTGGCTGACAGTCACAGGTGGAGGGGTCACTCCTGGCTGACAGTCACAAGTGGAGGGGTCACTCCTGGCTGACAGTCACAGGTGGAGGGGTCACCCCTGGCTGACAGTCACAGGTGGAGGGGTCACCCTGGCTGACAGTCACAGGTGGAGGGGTCACTCCTGGCTGACAGTCACAGGTGGAGGGGTCACCCTGGCTGACAGTCACAGGTAGAGGGGTCACCCCTTGCTGACAGTCACAGGTGGAGGGGTCACCCCTGGCTGACAGTCACAGGTGGAGGGGTCACCCCTGGCTGACAGTCACAGGTGGAGGGGTCACCCCTGGCTGACAGTCACAGGTGGAGGGGTCACCCCAGGCTGACAGTCACAGGTGGAGGGGTCACCCCTGGCTAACAGTCACAGGTGGAGGGGTCACCCCTGGCTGACAGTCACAGGTGGAGGGGTCACCCCTGGCTGACAGTCACAGGTAGAGGGGTCACCCCTGGCTGACAGTCACAGGTGGAGGGGTCACCCCTGGCTGACAGTCACAGGTGGAGGGGTCACCCCTGGCTGACAGTCACAGGTGAGAGGGTCACCCTGGCTGACAGTCACAGGTGGAGGGGTCACCCTGGCTGACAGTCACAGGTAGA
>WNWK01020661.1:0-12500 GCA_009830355.1 Cherax destructor | reverse complement strand
TCCTGCACAACCTCCCTCTGCACAACCTCCCTCCTGCACAACCTCCCTCCTGCACAACCTCCTCCTCACAACCTCCTCCTGCACAACCTCCCTCCTGCTCCAACCTCCCTCCTGCACAACTCTCCTCACCTCCTGCACAACCTCCCTCCTGCACAATCCTCCTGCACAACTCCTCCTGCACAACCTCCCTCCTGCACAACCTCCCTCCTGCACAACCTCCCTCCTGCACAACCTCCCTCCTGCACAACCTTCCTGCACACCTCTCCTGCACAACCTCCCTCCTGCACAACCTCCCTCCTGCACAACCTCCTCCTGCACAACCTCCTCCTGCACAACCTCCCTCCTGCACAACTCCTCCTGCACAACCTCCCTCCTGCACAACCTCCCTCCTGCACAACCTCCCTCCTGCACAACCTCCCTCCTGCACACACTCCTCCTGCACAACCTCCCTCCTGCACAACCTCCCTCTGCACTGCACAACCTCCCTCCTGCACAACCTCCCTCCTGCACAACCTCCCTCCTGCACAACCTCCTGCACAACCTCCCTCCTGCACCACCTCCCTCCTGCACAACCTCCCTCCTGCACCACCTCCCTCCTGCACAACCTCCCTCCTGCACAACCTCCCTCCTGCACAACCTCCCTCCTGCACAACCTCCCTCCTGCACAACCTCCCTCCTGCACAACCTCCCTCCTGCACAACCTCCCTCCTGGTCAAGTCTGCCATGAACTACGATGTTTACAACTTCAAACTCAGTTACAGTGTTGCCAGTTATACTGATGGGAAAGCTCAGTTACAGTGTTGCCAGTTATGCTGATGGGAAAGCTCAGTTACAGTGTTGCCAGTTATGCTGATGGGAAAGCTCAGTTACAGTGTTGCCAGTTATACTGATGGGAAAGCTCAGTTACAGTGTTGCCAGTTATGCTGATGGGAAAGCTCAGTTACAGTGTTGCCAGTTATACTGATGGGAAAGCTCAGTTACAGTGTTGCCAGTTATGCTGATGGGAAAGCTCAGTTACAGTGTTGCCAGTTATGCTGATGGGAAAGCTCAGTTACAGTGTTGCCAGTTATACTGATGGGAAAGCTCAGTTACAGTGTTGCCAGTTATGCTGATGGGAAAGCTCAGTTACAGTGTTGCCAGTTATACTGATGGGAAAGCTCAGTTACAGTGTTCCCAGTTATACTGATGGGAAAGCTCAGTTACAGTGTTCCCAGTTATACTGATGGGAAAGCTCAGTTACAGTGTTCCCAGTTATACTGATGGGAAAGCTCAGTTACAGTTGTGCCAGTTATGCTGATGGGAAAGCTCAGTTACAGTGTTGCCAGTTATACTGATGGGAAAGCTCAGTTACAGTGTTGCCAGTTATACTGATGGGAAAGCTCAGTTACAGTGTTCCCAGTTATACTGATGGGAAAGCTCAGTTACAGTGTTGCCAGTTATGCTGATGGGAAAGCTCAGTTACAGTGTTGCCAGTTATGCTGATGGGAAAGCTCAGTTACAGTGTTGCCAGTTATACTGATGGGAAAGCTCAGTTACAGTGTTCCCAGTTATACTGATGGGAAAGCTCAGTTACAGTGTTGCCAGTTATACTGATGGGAAAGCTCAGTTACAGTGTTGCCAGTTATACTGATGGGAAAGCTCAGTTACAGTGTTGCCAGTTATACTGATGGGAAAGCTCAGTTACAGTGTTGCCAGTTATACTGATGGGAAAGCTCAGTTACAGTGTTGCCAGTTATACTGATGGGAAAGCTCAGTTACAGTGTTCCCAGTTATACTGATGGGAAAGCTCAGTTACAGTGTTGCCAGTTATGCTGATGGGAAAGCTCAGTTACAGTGTTGCCAGTTATGCTGATGGGAAAGCTCAGTTACAGTGTTGCCAGTTATACTGATGGGAAAGCTCAGTTACAGTGTTGCCAGTTATACTGATGGGAAAGCTCAGTTACAGTGTTGCCAGTTATACTGATGGGAAAGCTCAGTTACAGTGTTGCCAGTTATACTGATGGGAAAGCGATGAGCCACAGCTGGTAGGAGTAATACTGGGGGAATGAGAGGAGGTGAGGTCAAATATAAAGTAAGGGAGGCCACCTCTAACTAGTGGTCTTCACACCTATAACCTTATATTCCTTCATTGTCTCACAGTGTTCCAAGACTGTGACTCTTCAAGGGAGTGTCTTGATGCTAGTGAAAGTGTCTTGATGTTAGTGAAGGTGTCTTGATGCTAGTGAAGGTGTCTTGATGTTAGTGAAGGTGTCTTGATGTTAGTGAAGGTGTCTTGATGTTAGTGAAGGTGTCTTGATGTTAGTGAAGGTGTCTTGATGTTAGTGAAGGTCTCTTGATGCTAGTGAAGGGGTCTTGATGCCACTGAAGGGCTCTTGATGCTAGTGAAGGGCTCTTGATACTAATGAAGGTCTCTTGATGTTAACGAAGGTCTCTTGATGCTAGTGAAGGGGTCTTGATGCCAGTGAAGGGCTCTTGATGCTAACGAAGGTTTCTTGATGCTAGTGAAGGGGTCTTGATGCCAGTGAAGGGCTCTTGGTTTAATGAACCGGGGTTATCCTTCCTTTCCTTGGATTCAACCTGATTCTCTCGTTACCCAGGAGCTGTATGAGCCACTTACGGATTTAGAGCTTCCCCGTGAATAATAATAATAATAATACAAGACTACAATACCAAGCCTGTTAGGAAATGCTTTCCTGGTCACTTGTTCACCCACAGCACGCACACACACACACACACACACACACACACGTCAGGCCCATACTAGAGTATGCAGCACCAGTCTGGAACCCACACCTGGTCAAGCACGTCAAGAAACTAGAGAAAGTGCAAAGGTTTGCGACAAGGTTAGTTCCACAACTCCGGGGTCTGTCTTATGAAGAAAGGCTGAGGGAAATAGGACTAACAACACTGGAGGAAAGAAGGGTCAGAGGAGACATGATAACGACATACAAAATACTGCGGGGAATTGACAAGGTAGATAGTGACAGGTTGTTTCAGAGAGGGAACACAGAAACAAGGGGACACAACTGGAAGCTGAAGACTCAGATGAGTCAAAGGGATGTCAGGAAACATTTCTTCAGCCACAGAGTAGTCAGGAAGTGGAATGGACTAGAGAATGATATAGTGGAGGCAGGAACCATACATAGTTTTAAGACAAGGTATGATAAAGCTCATGGAGCAGGGAGAGCAGAGACCCAGTAGCAGACAGCGAAGAGGCGGGGCCAGGAGCTGAGTCTCGACCCCTGCAACCACAATTAGGTGAGTACACACACACACACACACACACACATACACACAGAAGAGCCCACATGGGGAGAGCAAAGTTACTAGTTATGGGTGATTTCAATCACAAAGAGATTGATTGGGAAAACCTAGAGCCCCATGGGGGTCCTGAATCATGGAGAGCCAAGATGATGGATGTGGTACTGGAAAACCTCATGCATCAACATGTTAGAGACACTACCAGAGAGAGAGGTGGGGATGATCCAGCAAGACTGGACCTAGTATTCACCTTGAGTAGTTCGGACATCGAGGATATCACGTATGAAAGGCCCCTTGGAGCTAGTGATCATTTGGTTCTGTGTTTTGATTATATAGTTGAGCTACAAGTGGAGAGGGAGCAGGAATAAGAAGGGAGAAACGAAACTACAAAAGGGGGACTACACAGGCATGAGGAACTTCCTACAAGACGTTCAGTGGGAAGAGAATTGGCAGGAAAACCAGTAAAAGAAATGATGGAATATGTGACAACCAAATGCAAAGAGGCAGAGGAGAGGTTTGTCCCCAAGGGAAACAGAAGTAATGGGAAGACCAGAACGAGTCCTTGGTTCACCCAGAGGTGTAGGGAGGCAAAAAGTAAGTGTAATAGAGAATGGAAAAAGTACAGAAGACAAAGGACCCAGGAAAATAAAGAGATTAGCCGAAGAGCCAGAAACGAATATGCACAGGTAAGAAGGAGGCTCAGCGACAATATGAAAATGATATAGCATCAAAGTCAAGTCTGACCCGAAGCTGTTGTATAGCCACATCAGGAGGAAAACAACAGTCAAGGACCAGGTAATCAGGCTGAGAAAGGAAGGTGGGAGTTCACAATAAACGACCAAGAGGTATGTGAGGAGCTCAACATGGAATTTAAAGAAGTATTTACACAGGAGACAGGTAGGACTCAGGAATTCAGAATAGGAGGTATACCAACAAGTGCTGGATGAAATACACACAACGAGGAGGAGGTGAAGAAGCTTTGCTATGTGAACTCACACGATGTCAGAGTGGGCACCTGTGACGAGTGGAGTTCCACAAGGGTCAGTCTTAGGACCTGTACTGTTTTTGGTATATGTGAATGACATAACGGAAGGGATAGACTCAGAAGTGTCCCTGTTTGCAGATGATGTGAAGTTAATGAGAAGAATAAAATCAGTCGAGGATCAGGCAGGACTACAAAGAGACCTGGACAGGCTGCAAGCCTGGTCCAGTAACTGGCTCCTTGAATTTAACCCTGCCAAATGTAAAGTCATGAATATCGGGGAAGGGCAAAGAAGACCGCAGACAGAGTATAGTCTAGGTGGCCAAAGACTGCAAGCCTCACTCAAAGAAAAGATCTTGGGGTGAGTATAATACCGAGCACATCTCCTGAGGCACACATCAATCAGATAACTGCTGCAGCATACGGGCGGCTGGCAAACCTAAGAATAGCGTTCCAATACCTCACTAAGGAATCATTCAAGACTCTGTATACCATATACGTCAGGCCCATACTGGAGTATGCAGCACCGGTTTGGAACCCACACCTGGTCAAGCACGTCAAGAAATTAGAGAAAGTGCAAAGGTTTGCAACAAGACTAGTCCCAGAGCTAAGGGATTGTCCTACGAAGAAAGGTTAAGGGAAATCGGCCTGACGACACTAGAGGACAGGAGGGTTAGGGAGACATGATAACGACATATAAAATACTGCGAGGAATAGATAAGGTGGACAGAGACAAGATGTTCCAGAGAGGGGACACAGAAACAAGGGGTCATAATTGGAAGTTGAAGACTCCTATGAGTCAAAGGGATGTTAGGAAGTATTTCTTCAGTCATAGAGTTGTCAGGAAGTGGAATAGCTTAGAAAGCGACATAGTGGAGGCAGGAACCATACATAGTTTTAAGACTAGGTTTGATAAAGCTCATGGAGCAGGGGGAGAGAGGACCTAGTAGCAATCAGTGAAGAGGCGGGGCCAGGAGCTATGACTCGACCCTGCAACCACAAATAGGTGAGTACAAATAGGTGAGTACACACACACACACACACACACGCACACAGGCACACACACACACACACACGCACACACGCACACACACACACACACACACACACACACGACACACACACACACACACACACACACACACACACACACACACACACACACACGCACGCACACACACACACACACACACACACACACGCACACACACACACACACACACACACACACCACACACACACACACACACACACACACACATACACACACACACACACACACACACACACACACACATACACACACACACACACACACACACATAACACACACACACACACACACACGCACACACACACACACACACACACACACACACGCCACACACACACACACACACACACACACACTTCCTGTTATCATAACAATTTATAGCACCATTAGTTCTTCGAAAAATATTTCTGGTCGCCTCCTTCCTCTCAAGGGGGAAGGAGGCGACCGAGCTATTTAGTAGATATGCGACGACTGCTACGACTACAACGACAACTACTACTACTACTACTACTACTACTACTACTACTACTACTACTACTACTACCACTACTACACTACTACCACTGACCACTCTACTACTACCACTACTACTACTACTACTACCACTCTACTACTACACACTACCACTACTACTACCACTGACTACTACTACTACTACTCCACTCCACTCTACTGCTACTGCTACTGCTACTCTACTCCCACTCCACTCTCATACTACTCCACTGACTCACTCTCATCTCTACTGACTCTACTCACTCCTGCTCTCTCATCTCTCTCTACTCTCTGCCACTACCACTACTCTCCACTCACTACTCTACTCTCCTACTACTACTCACTGCTACTGCTACTCTCTCTCTCTCACTCCACTCTCTACTCTCTACCCTACCACTCCACTACTACCACTCTACTACTCTCTACCACTACTACTCACTACTACTACTACTACTACTACTACTACTACTACTACTACCACTACTACTACTACTACTACCACTACTACTACCACTACTACTACTACTACCACTACTACTACCACTACTACTACTATTACTACTAGCAATAATAATAATAAATAATAATAATCCTTCGTGGCAGTGAGCCAGGTATTAAGACCACATTAACCCAACACAAATACCTCAGAGGTCAGGTTTTGCTCTGTGCTCGAAGGATCCAATCATTATTATTATTATAATATTCACATCATTATTATTATTATAATATTCACACAAAAAGCGCACTCCGTATTGCCATCAACATTTTTTCCACTTGTAACACTGTTGTTGTAGAGGTGTGAGCTTCGCTCACACCTCTACAACAACAATTGTCCTCAAAGATTTGTTAAGTTATACCATGAATTAAGGAAAGATCCTGGACTTCACCTTACTAAACAGACAAAGCAAATACGATAGTAATTATGGACAAGGTAGATTATAGTGGACAACTAAACATGATAATAGAAGACTTACGTGCCTCTTAATGTGGACACAGGGTATGTCATAGAGATTTTGGTGCCTAGTATTATGTCTATGGATCTTGTTGTAACTAATAAGTGCTCCAGGTTGGGATTAATATTAGAATATATTGTTCTCTAAATGTATGATGCACAGTAGTCAGAGTGAATGTTTTGTATAGTGAATAGATTTAGATTTTTGAAGAGTGGGGGGGGGGAGTGTAGTCCAGCAGGTAAAGAAATCTCCTAACATCTGAAGCCCCTTTCCAGCTAGCAGTAAATAGGTACCCGGGTTGTGGGTGTCATCCTGGGGGCGTGCACCCTGGGTAAGGACAGGTTTTAAAAGAGACGAGGATAACCGGTTTGTCTGTACACTGAACATGGTAAAAGAACATTTACTCTGCCTACTTATCTTACTATTAAACTTATTTGCATAAGTTGGATTGCAACATACGTGCCTGTCACAACACATGTATATTTTGTAACGGCTACACAAAGCTCCTACAGAGCGAAACGTTGTGCCACGATAAAAACGTCGCATTAGTTACACTTGTGTCCTCTTACCTAACAAAACCCAACATCCCTGTCCAACGCCACATATCACCATACTTAAAACATGATAAAACTATTAATTATCTTTCACTTGATTTCCCAGTGACTTATTTAGACAATTATTCAGCTTACTAATTAGGCTTCGTTGTATATATACCGTTAATTTCATGATTATCCAATGAAGGGGATGATATGTGTCATCAGTATTACCGATACTTGACCATCAGTACTGATACCTAACCATCAGTACTGATACCTGACCATCAGTACTGATACTTGACCATCAGTACTGATACTTGACCATCAGTACTGATACTTGACCATCAGTACTGATACCTAACCATCAGTACTGATACCTGACCATCAGTACTGATACTTGACCATCAGTACTGATACCTGACCATCAGTACTGATACTTGACCATCAGTACTGATACTTGACCATCAGTACTGATACTTGACCATCAGTACTGATACCTGACCATCAGTACTGATACTTGACCATCAGTACTGATACTTGACCATCAGTACTGATACTTGACCATCAGTACTGATACTTGACCATCAGTACTGATACTTGACCATCAGTACTGATACCTGACCATCAGTACTGATACCTGACCATCAGTACTGATACTTGACCATCAGTACTGATACCTGACCATCAGTACTGATACCTGACCATCAGTACTGATACCTGACCATCAGTGATGATACCTGACCATCAGTACTGATACCTGACCATCAGTACTGATACCTGACCATCAGTACTCCTGATACCTAACCATCAGTACTCCAGATACCTGACCATCAGTACTCCTGATACCTGACCATCAGTACTCCTGATACCTGACCATCAGTACTCCTGATACCTGACCATCAGTACTCCTGATACCTGACCATCAGTACTCCTGATACCTGACCATCAGTACTCCTGATACCTGACCATCAGTACTCCTGATACCTGACCATCAGTACTCCTGATACCTGACCATCAGTACTCCTGATACCTGATCATCAGTACTCCTGATACCTGACCATCAGTACTCCTGATACCTGACCATCAGTACTCCTGATACCTGACCATCGGGTAAATATTGAGTGTAGTATTGAAGAAGTGTTGCTTGTGCACGCACACCACACCTCTTCATGTCTTGTGCACGCACACCACACCTCTTCATGTCTTGTGCACGCACACCACACCTCTTCATGTCTTGTGCACGCACACCACACCTCTTCATGTCTTGTGCACGCACACCACACCTCTTCATGTCTTGTGCACGCACACCACACCTCTTCATGTCTTGTGCACGCACACCACACCTCATCATGTCTGGTGCACGCACACCACACCTCATCATGTCTGGTGCACGCACACCACACCTCATCATGTCTGGTGCACGCACACCACACCTCTTCATGTCTTGTGCACGCACACCACACCTCTTCATGTCTTGTGCACGCACTCCACACCTCATCATGTCTGGTGCACGCACTCCACACCTCTTCATGTCTGGTGCACGCACACCACATCTCTTCATGTCTTGTGCACGCACACCACACCTCTTCATGTCTTGTGCACGCACACCACACCTCTTCATGTCTGGTGCACGCACACCACATCTCTTCATGTCTTGTGCACGCACACCACACCTCTTCATGTCTTGTGCACGCACTCCACACCTCATCATGTCTGGTGCACGCACTCCACACCTCTTCATGTCTGGTGCACGCACACCACACCTCTTCATGTCTGGTGCACGCACACCACATCTCTTCATGTCTTGTGCACGCACTCCACACCTCATCATGTCTGGTGCACGCACACCACACCTCTTCATGTCTGGTGCACGCACACCACATCTCTTCATGTCTTGTGCACGCACACCACACCTCTTCATGTCTGGTGCACGCACACCACACCTCTTCATGTCTTGTGCAATATTCTCTGAATCACTCACCAGAATACCATCAATATTTCTGCTGCTGCTTACACTGCTATCTCTCATGCTGTTACATACTACCACACTACTCTAGTCCTGCTCACTACACACACTTCACATCTTCACTGCCACTTACTCCACTGCATACTACTCACAATACCACTACACTCTACTTACCACTGCCACTACTACCACTGCCACTACTACCACTGCTACTACTACTACCACTACCACTACTACTACTACTACTACTACTACTACTACCACTACTACTACTACCACTACTACTACTACCACTGCCACTACTACCACTGCCACTACTACCACTGCTACTACTACTACCTGCCACTACTACCACTGCTACTACTACCACTGCTACTATTACTACTACCACTACCACTACTACCACTGCCACTACTACCACTGCCTACTACTACTACCACTCCACTACTACCACTCGCCACTACTACCACTGCTACTCACTACCACTCGCTACTACACTCTCTGCTACTACTACCTTGCTCTACTACTACTACCACTACTACCACTGCTATTACTACTACTGCCACTACTACCACTGCTACTACTACTACTACCACTACTACCACTGCCACTACTACCACTGCTACTACCACTACTACTACTACCACTGCTACTACTACCACTGCTACTACTACTACTACCACTACTACTACTACCACTGCTACTACTACTACTACTACTACCACCACTACTATTACTACTACTAACACTGCTACTACTATTACCACCACCACTACTACCACTGCTACTACTACTACCACCACCACTACTACCACTGCTACTACTATACCACCACTACTACCACTGCTACCACCACCACTACTACCACTGCTACTACTACTACCACTGCTACTACTATTACCACCACCACTACTACCACTGCTACTACTACTACCACCACCACTACTACCACTGCTACTACTACTACCACCACTACTACCACTGCTACCACCACCACTACTACCACTGCTACTACTACTACCACTGCTACTACTACTACCACCACCACTACTACCACTGCTACTACTACTACCACCACCACTACAACCATTGCTACTACTACTACCACTACTACTACTAATAGTAATAATAATAATAATAAAAATAATAATAAAAATAATAATAATAATAATAAAAATAATAATAAAAATAATAATAATAATAATAATACCAACAACGATAATTAATAATAATAATAATAATAATAATAATAATAATAATAATACCAACAACGAACATGAATAATAATAATAATAATAATAATAATAATAATAATAATAATAATAATAATGATAAAAATAATAATAATAACAATAATAATAATAGCCAAAATAACAATAACAAAAGAACAGGTTGAGAGGGTAGGCGCAGATCACCACATTTTCCCTGTTATTTACCTTGTTATCTCACTTCCCTGACAGTTGTTATCTCTGCCCAGACATTCTTACTGACCTTGGTTAACATCACGTACAAGGTCATCCTCCAACACTTGCAAATACGGTGCAAAATGACCCAAAATAAGGTGGATAATCGCTATGGTGACCAGGGAGCGGCCGCCATGTTTGTTGTGTTGAAGAATAATGGGAGGTGATTGGTGGAGCGTTGATGTCTCTCTCTCTCTCTCTATCTCTCTCTCTGTTTGTGTCTCTGCCTCTGTCTCTCTCTCTGTCCCTCTCTCTCTTTCTCTCTCTGTCTCTGTCTCTCTCTGTCTCTGTATGTTTCTCTCTCTGTCTGTCTATGTCTCTGTCTCTCTATGTCTGTCTCTCTATGTCTGTCTCTCTATGTCTGTCTCTCTATGTCTGTCTCTCTATGTCTCTCTGTCTCTCTATGTCTCTGTCTCTTTATGTCTCTCTGTCTCTATGTCTCTGTCTCTGTCTCTATGTCTCTGTCTCTGTCTCTATGTCTCTGTCTGTCTCTTTATGTCTCTCTCTCTCTCTCTCTCTCTCTCTCTCTCTCTCTCTCTCTCTCTCTCTCTCTCTCTATGTCTATCTCTATGTCTCTGTCTATCTCTATGTCTCTATCTCTATGTCTATCTCTATGTCTCTATCTCTATGTCTCTATCTCTATGTCTCTGTCTCTCTGTTTATCTATGTCTTTCTCTTTCTATCTCTATGTCTCTCTCTGTCTAATTACAATAGATGATACAACAGGGGATAACAGATGATACAACAGATGATAACAGGTGATAACATGATACAACAGATGATAACAAATGGTAACAGGTGATACAACAGATGGTAACAGGTGATACAACAGATGATAACAGGTGATAACATGATACAATAGATGATAACAGGTGATAACATGATACAACAGATAGTGACAGGTGATAACATGATACAACAGATGATAACAGGTGATAACATGATACAACAGATAGTGACAGGTGATAACATGATACAACAGATGATAACAGATGATACAACAGATAACAGGTGATAATATGATACAACAGATGATAACAGGTGATAACATGATACAACAGATGATAACAGGTGATAACAGATAATACAACAGATGATAACAGATGATATAACAGATGATAACAACAGATAACTCTTCTAATTAACAGTAAAGCATACACGCCAATTAAAAAAAACTTCTGTTAACGGCATATAACACGCCTGTTAACTGCCCAATTCACCCATTACAACTACGACCGCACTTCTAGCTGCGTAACTTACCCTTTAACGGCTATAAACAGCACACCTTACCTGTTAACAGCAAGACACACTCATTAACAGAAAAATGCTCCTGTCAACACAACGCTCCCGTTAACAGAATAATGCTACCGCTCGCCGGCACAACGCTCCCGTAACGGCAAAAAAAAAAACGCATATGTTAACGTCACAACGGACCCATTAACGGCACAATGCACCCGTTAACGGCACAACGCTCCCGTTAACGGCACAACGCTCCCGTTAACGGACAAACGCGGAAGTATATAGTGAAGAGGGTGACGCACTGGAATGACCTGAGAGCAAGAAGGGCGGGGCAGGTATCTACACACTAGGATTGTCACAGGTGTGGCCCAGGGCCACACCTGTCTTGTGTGGCCCAGGGCCACACCTGTGTTGTGGGGCCCAGAGCCACACCTATGTTGTGGGGCCCTGGGCAACAGTAGTGGCCACAAGTGTGTTGTGTGGCTCAGGGCCACAAAATTATTAGCCGAGGGTGGAGATACAATTTGCTGGCCACAGGAGTGATGGCCAGGTTT
>WNWK01020660.1:0-35434 GCA_009830355.1 Cherax destructor | reverse complement strand
GGTTTGAGTAGTTGTGATGCATTCGGTAGGTCACATTAATGTTTAATTTGGATCACCTGCTCTGTTGCCAAACATAATAAAGAAGGTCTTATCAGTAAGTACTTGAACAGACTGACTGACTGAACAGACGCTGATGTAGTGGCCAGGCTTAAGGCGGCTACAAGTACTACTGATAAGACCTTCTATATTATGTTTGGCAACAGAGCAGGTGATCCACACTTAACATTAAGATCAACACTACACCTATTGCTAAACATAATGGGCAAGTTCCTGGGCCTTCACCTTGACAGCAACCTGAAATTCAGCACCATATCACACATAACAAAGAAAGTGTCCAAAACTGTGGGATCCTCTCTAAGATACGGTATTATGTACCACAATCAGCCCTACTCACACTATACTATTCACTCATCTATCCCTACCTTACATATGCCATTTGTGCATGGGATCAACAGCAATTACCCACCTAAAGCCAATAATAACCCAACAAAAAGCCGCAGTAAGAATTATCACGCAATCCAACGCTAGGCAGCACCCCTTCCCCCACTCTTCAAGACCTAAACCTACTTACTGTTCAGAACATCCATACTTACTACTCTGCTATCTACATTTATAGAACCATAAACTCCAACTTTAACCTGAGCTAAAACACTTTCTTGACAGTTGTGACAGGACCCATAGACATAATACCAGACATAAACATCTCTTTGGTGGCCCGGTGGTCTGGTGGCTAGAGCTCTCGCTTCCACACGGAGGGCCTGGGTTCGATTCCCGGCGGGTGGAAACATTTCGACGTGTTTCCTTACACTGTTGTCATGTTCACCTAGCAGCAAATAGGTACCTGGGTTGTTAGTCGACTGGTGTGGGTCGCATCCTGGGGACAAGATTAAGGACCCCAATGGAAATAAGACACAGTCCTCGATGACGCACTGACTTTCTTGGGTTATCCTGGGTGGCTAACCTTCCGGGGTTAAAAATCCGAAGAAATTTTATCTTATCTTTTTGACATTCCCCGTGTCCGACTAAATCTATACAAAAATTCAATGCGCATAAAAGGGCCTAAAATCTGGAACTCCTTGCCTGAAAACTCTAGAACTGCAGACACAACCTTCATTTTCAAAAGCACCGTTAATAAACATTTTATCTCACTTCACCCAACCGGTAGCTAACCACATGAAAACTACTTTATCTTGCACATATCCACAGCAAAATACACTTATTGATATCTGTGATTCCCCTTAATTTGCACATGACTAACCAAAATTCTAATACAACTATTGCTTCATAATTCTTAAGCTAGTCATAAGTTTGCCTAAGACACTCCAATATAGAAACGGTATTATGCCAATACATCACCTTTACCATTAATATATAAACTAATTGTTAAATTCTTAAACTAATTGTTAAACTCTTAAATGTTTAAATTTAAGTGCCTCAATTTTGTAAACCTAGTTAATCACTACAATTACCTAACCTTACTATCAGTATAATCATTGTGTCACTATTGAGTAAGACCTATCATAAGACTGCCTGAAAAGCCTAGGCATACCTAGGCATATTAATAGCCATCTTGTAATATCTACTTCATAAAATGTATAATTATAGTACACCCCACTTTGTATATTACTAGAAATAAAGAATTTGAATTTGATTTTGAGGAATAGGAGTGGTCCCAGGACACTTCCTTGTGGGACTCCGACTGTAATTTGTGTGGAGTTCGCTCCATTTGTGTACACGTATTGGCTTATGTTACTAAGGTATGACTTTAGGTAGTTAATTGAGTGCCCTCTTATACCATAGTGTGCTAATTTTGTGAGCAGTAAATCATGGTAGACTGTATCAAAAGCTTTGCGTAAATCAATGAAGATTCCCAGTGGGACTTCTTTCTTCTCAAGTGCGGTGTATATTAGCTCTAGCATGTGTATAATAGCATCATTTGTGCTCTTGTTAGTCCTAAATCCAAACTGACAGGGGTTGAGTACGTTGTGTGAGACGAGGTATGAATATATCTGTCTATGAATTAATTTTTCGAAGATTTTAGAAAGCAGTGGTAAGTTAGATATTGGTCTAAAGTTATTCAAGTATGTTTGATCACCTCCTTTGTGGATCGGGGTGACCCTAGCTATTTTGAGAATTGATGGGAAGTTAGAGGCTTCAGTGGATTTGTTGAAGAGTGTTGCAATAATTGGTGACAGTACTTGAGAAGCTTATTTGTACATAAAAGGTGGTAAGCTGTTTATGTCACCTGCCTTGTTTTTAGGGGTGTTGATTATGAGCGAGACTTCTATTGGGTTGGTTGGAGCTAGGAATAGTGTATTAGGGTAGGTGTTGGTGAGGTAGTCAGTTGGGCGGGTGTTCGAGCTTGGGATTTTACTCGCTAGATTCTTTCCTATGGTGGAGAAGAAAACATTAAGTCTGTTTGCTGTCTCAGTTGGTGAGAGTAGGGGTTCATCTGTTTTTGATAATTTGATGGTTTTGTTCTTGGATATCTTTATTTCCTAGAATTTCAGATAGGGTTTTCCAGGTCTTTTTCATGGATAAGCATGTTTATGGAGCAACTTGCAATGTGAACAGACTGACTGATGTTGTAGTGGCCAGGCTTAGGCTTGGCTACAAGTACTTCTGGCAGTTTGGGAGACACACAGATGATAATCAAACTAAATGCAAATTATGTGATCAAGCATATGGTCACTGTCTTGAACACTATGTGCTTAATTGTCCACTTATTGAGGAATATAGAGATAGACAGTATAATAACCTATGTGACATGTCAAGATATCTTATTAATGAAAATAAGATACCAGTTATACTAAGCAAATTTCCTAAATTTGCTTGTAACAGATAAGTGAACTGTAGATATAAATCCAAATGTACAATTGTTAACCCTTTTGGGGCCTAGAGCGGCTACAGGAGGCCAATATCTCTGAAATACGTAGGGAGACACTAGTCAGAGAAATAGCAAACATCGAATTAAAACTAAAGGAATCTTACATGAATCAAGAGACACGAGAAGAACTAAAAGCCATAAATGAAATTGAAAGAAGTATTTCTTTTCCTATGCAAAATCAAAGTCGAGAACAACAACCAGTATTGGGCCCCTACTTAAACCGGATGGGTCCTACACAGATGACAGCAAGGAAATGAGTGAGTTACTTAAATCCCAGTATGACTCAGTCTTTAGCGAGCCACTAACCAGACTGAAAATCGAAAACCTAAATGATTTTTTTTATGAGAGTGCCACAGAACTTGACAGACGCATGCCTTTCTGACATCATCACGACGCCAAATGACTTCGAAAAGGCAATAAATGACATGCCCATGCACTCCGCTCCAGGCCCAGACTCATGGAACTCCGTGTTCATCAAGAACTGCAAGAAGCCCCTATCACATGCTTTTAACATCCTATGGAGAGGAGCATGGACACTGGGATCGTCCGCAGCTACTAAAAACAACAGACATAGCCCCGCTCCACAAAGGGAGCAGTAAAGCAATAGCAAAGAACTACAGACCAATTGCGCTAACGTCCCATATCATAAAAATCTTTGAAAGGGTTCTAAGAAGCAAGATCGCCACCCATCTTGATACCCATCAATTGCACAACCCAGGACAGCATGGGTTTAGAGCAGGTCGCTCCTGTCTGTCCCAACTACTGGACCACTACGACAAGGTCCTGGATGCTCTAGAAGATAAACAGAATGCAGATGTTATATACACAGATTTTGCAAAAGCCTTTGACAAGTGTGACCATGGTGTAATAGCACACAAAATGCGTAATAAAGGAATAACAGGAAAAGTTGGTAGATGGATCTATAATTTCCTAACACGTAGAACACAAAGAGTAGTAGTCAACAGAGTAAAGTCTGAGGCAGCTACTGTGAAAAGCTCTGTTCCACAAGGCACAGTACTTTCTCCCATCCTATTCCTCATCCTCATAGCAGACATTGACAGGGATATAAGCCACAGTGCTGTGTCTTCCTTTGCAGATGACACCCGAATCTGTATGACAGTGTCCACCGTTGAAGACACTGCAAGACTCCAAGCAGACATAAACCAAATCTTTAAATGGGCTGCAGAACACAATATGAAGTTCAATGATGAGAAATTTCAATTACTCAGATATGGAAAACGTGAAGAAATTAAAATCTCATCGGAGTACAAAACTAATTCCAACCACACAATAGAGCGAAAAACTAATGTCAAAGACCTGGGAGTGATCATGTCAGAGGATCTCACCTTCAAGGTCCATAACAATGTAGCAATTGCATCTGCTCGAAAAATGACAGGATGGATAATGAGAACCTTCAAAACCAGGGATGCCAAGCCCATGTTGACACTTTACAGATCGCTTGTTCTATCTAGGCTGGAATATTGCTGCACACTAACTGCACCTTTCAAGGCGGGTGAAATTGCTGACCTTGAAAATGTGCAGAGAACCTTCACGGCACACATAACTGTGATAAACCACCTCAACTACTGGGAACGCTTGAAGTTCCTAAACCTGTACTCCCTGGAACGCAGGCTGGAAAGATACATTATTATATACACATGGAAAATTCTCGAGGGCTTAGTACCAAACTTGCACACAAAAATCACTCCCTACGAAAGCAAAAGACTCGGCAGGCGATGTAACATTCCCCCAATGAAGAGCAGGGGTGCCACTAGCACGTTGAGAGACAACACAATAAGTGTCAGGGGCCCAAGATTGTTCAACTGCCTCCCAGCATACATCAGGGGGATTACCAACAAGCCCCTGGCTGTCTTCAAGCAGGCACTGGACAGGCACCTCAAGTCGGTACCTGATCAGCCGGGCTGTGGTTCGTACGTTGGACTGCGTGAGGCCAGCAGTAACAGCCTGGTTGATCAGGCTCTGGCCCAACAGGAGGCCTGATCACAGACCGGGCCGGGGGGGCGTTGACCCCTGGAATTCTCTCCAGGTAGACTCCAGGTAGATATGCTCTTGCGCTACCGTCCACAGGATGGATATGGGGTGCACAATAAACTAGCCACTTCGGCGGCAAAATCTAAAAAATCTAAAATCTTTCATATCACCTTTTATGTTATGTAGTCTGTTCTCATAATATAATTTTTTTGACCTTATCAGGCTGGTAAGGATTGATGAGTAGCGTTTGGATTGCTCTCTGGCTATTAGACCCCTTCTGTATTGTTTTTCATATTGGTGCCTTTTGTTAGTAGATTATCCTGATTATCCAGACTACTATGACAAGGTCCTGGATGCTCTAGAAGACAAACAATACGCAGATGTAGTATACACAAAGAATAGTAGTCAACAGAGTAAAGTCTGAGGCGGCTACCGTGAAAAGCTCTGTTCCACAAGGCACAGTACTCGCTCCCATCCTGTTCCTCATCCTCATATCTGACATAGACAGGGATATAAGCCACAGTGCCGTGTCTTCCTTTGCAGATGACACCCGAATTTGCATGACAGTGTCCACCACGTATCTTTGGTTACACTCAGTAAATTAATATAAGAACAGGGAAATTTGAGTGATCACATGTGAGACATTGTTGTCTAAGATTATTATTATTATTATTATTATTATTATTATTATTATTATTATTATTATTATTATTATTACATTCATGGGGAGCGCTAAACCTATAGAATTCATACAGCGTTTGTGAGGAATGGATTCAAGGTGGCCAGGGTTTGTTTTCTACGAGCAGGTCACAGGATGGCATATGGGCATAAATTGTGCAAGTTAATTTAATACTAGACGTTGGGGATACTTGTATTCTTATGCTTTTCACTACTTATGTGTTCAGTTCTTCCCTTTCTTAATTATTTTAACTTGTCCCTTTCTACGGTTCTTAATGACCCAACTTCGGTTTCTCTTCTCTCTTACCATCCTTGTATCCTCACTTTTCTAAGATGTCTGTTTTTTGCTAGTTATTATTTTTATTTACCTCTATACTCGCTGATGAGCTTAAGAAGCTATCTCTGTATTGCTAAATTTTACCAGAATGTTCATTTTCTCCTTTCACCGCACATCCTTACTTGGTTTCCAACCCTAACCTTCCTCGTGTTCTAGCCCTTGCACTCATTCACTGACCAAGGGGTTCTCTATCGTTCGTGTTCTCCCCTTTCTGTGGGTACACTTACTGAAAATTCTTCCTTGTTCATGTTCTTCCGTGCCTGCGGGTTCACATACTGACAAGGAGTTTCTCTCGTACGTGCTCTCTCTTTTCCCTGTCTTGTTGGGTCACTCACCGACCTAGGGGGTTCTCCTTCGTACCCTAACACGTTTCTTTCGGGCCTATTTCGTATCCACCACTTTCTCCTGTAGGTATTTCCCTCTTAGGAACAAGTTCTCTTTCGTCTTCCCCTTTTCCGCAATCACTGGCTTTCTCCTCTTACACTCTAGTCTCTCACGCTTGCTCTCTATCATCCCGGCCTTTCACTACATGCCCTTACTTTCATTTCCTAGAACACTTTATTTTCCCCAAGCTTACTCCTAATAACTCTGTCTCTCCTGGGTCACCATCTGGAAAAGACCCGGACCGGGACAGCACTGGCGAACCTACTACTTATTTACTTACTCCTATTTTCTCTTACCCTACTGTCAATTTTCTTTTGCGTTCCTTCCATCACTTCCTTATATGTTAGGTCCTTAATTGATTATGCTGCTCCCATGTTGATATTAGCTAGAGAAAGTTCTCTCCGACCCTTGGAGTTAATGCAAAATGAAGCTCTCAGAATTATTCTTGGCTGTCCCAAATCTACAAAGGTTCTTAATATGAGGAAGGAGCTTGGTATTTCTAGTATCAGTGATAGGATTGTTGAAATTAACACTGTACTTGGTATTAGAATGTTAAGAAATGAACCAGACACTGTCACAATGAATCTTACTAAATATCTAGAAGTAAATACTCACATATCTAAATGGATTGTGAAAACATGCAATTACATTAAGTTTTACAACCTGCATGAATTGTATCACTGTAGACAACAAGAGCATTTCACCCCTCCATGGAAGATGTGTTCATTTAATATCACATACCTGCAAGCCCCTCCCAAGAAGCTCATTGCTAGTAATCCCTTCCTTAAATCACTTATTAAAGCAACTGCTTAAGTAGAAATTTCTCGCCTAGCTGGTAGTAATAAGTTATCACAAGTTATATACACTGATGGATCTAAACAGGAGTCTTCTGGCAGGGCCGCATCTGCTCTTGTTGCCACCTCCCTAGTTAAGAACAATAATAAATTTGTTGAACTAGGCATAAGAATTAACAACTGGGCGTCTACACTGCAAACTGAATTGTTTGCAATCCTAATGGCGCTAAAGCTAACTTATGACACTGAGCTTGACTCTATCATCATTACTGATTCTATGTCATCACTGAAGGCTCTTGACTCATATAATGACTCTAACAGCATGCTCATTGGAGAAGCCAGGTATAGATACTCAAAAATCCGGGACAAAGGAATTAATGTACAATTGCTATCGATCCCATCACACATTGGATTACTCCTTCATGATAAAGTTGATATGTTAGCCAAGAAGAGTACCCAGAAGGAGAATGTAGAATATAACTTTGGTATATCTGTGTCTAGTATTAGGAATAATATTAGGAGAGAAGTAAATAATGAAAATGATTGCTACAGGAATGCAGTTAGAAGCCTGAGTAGATCTATAACCCACTATGATAACATGAACATAGAAAAGTATGTTTATGGAGCAACTTGCAATGTGAACAGACTGACTGATGTTGTAGTGGCCAGGCTTAGGCTTGGCTACAAGTACTTCTGGCAGTTTGGGAGACACACAGATGATGATCAAACTAAATGCAAATTATGTGATCAGGAATATGGTCACTGTCTTGAACACTATGTGCTGAATTGTCCACTTATTGAGGAATACAGAGATAGACAGTATAATAACCTATGTGACATGTCAAGTTATCTTATTAATGAAAATAAGATATGTACCAGATATACTAAGCAAATTCCCTAAATTTGCTTGTAACAGATAAGTGAACTGTAGCCATAAATCCATATGTACAATTGTTAACCCTTTTGGGGCCTAGTTCCTAGGCCTTGTATATCCATATGTTCTTGCGCTACCGTCCACAGGATGAATATGGGGTGACAATAAACTAGCCACTTCGGTGGCAAAATCTAATCTTCCTTAAGTAAGTAAGTAAGTTTATTCAGGTATACACAAATACATTTACATAGATTATCATACATAGCAGCATATGTGTAGAGAACCATCCAGGATAACCCAAAAAAGTCAGACAGTGATTTATATATTTCCATTGGGGTCCTTATACGCTCCCACCTCTCCAACTGTCTCACACACTTCTACTCAAGGACCCCAAAGGAAATAAGTCACTGTGTCTGACTTTTTTTTTTTGGGGGGGGGTTATCCTAGGTAATTTACACCATGTATGATAATTGCACTTATGTGTACCTGTACCTGTGCCATTTTATTTTCTTAAGTTCCCCCTCTACTTTCTCATTCACGCCTATACTCACCCTGGTGCTTTTCTATTCCAGGATCAATGGTACACTACCAAGTTAATAATAATAATATCTTTATTTACTACAAGTACATGTACAAGGTATACAGGCCTAGCTGACATCAATGACATACTACTATATAGAAAGCCGCTTGTTATGCAGAGCATTTCGAGCAAATAAGGTCAGTTTTTGTCCCAGGATGCGACCCACACCAGTCGACTAACACTCAGGTACCCATTTTACTGATGGGTGAACAGACAACCCGTGTAAGGAAACACGTCCGATGTTTCCACCCCTTCGCTGGGAATCGAACCCGGACACCTCACCATATGAAGCGAGAGCTTTTGCCACCAGGCCACGGGGCAGAGTAAGACACGGGATGAGTAAGACACGTGTGCAGCCTGGGTAATTTTACTGAGAGGCGTTTCACCTAGCTAGCAGGTTTGTTCAGTCTAATACAGAAGAATGAAGCTAGAGAATTATACTTGAGCCGAAGAGGTGCAGCAGTCGAAGACATCCTTATATGTGGAAGGGACCCGCTGGAGGTAGTAGGTCAAAGATCATATAAGATTCGTTCGGATTTTTAACTGGAGGATTAGCCAACCAGGATAACCCAAAAAAGTCAGTGCCTCATCGAGGACTCTGTCTTATTTCCATTGGGGTACTTCAGTCTTGTCCCCCATGATGCGACCCACACCAGCCGACTAACACCCACGTACCTACTTACTGCTAGGTGAACAGGGACAATAGATGTAAGGAAACATGCCCAGCATTTCCACCCAGCCGGGGATTGAACCACGGACACTCGGTGTGTGAGGTGAAAACATTGCCTACCGAGTCACGGGGAGCCATAGATTTAGCAATGGAGTTGCAGCAGTAGTGAATAAACAGAGCAGTTGAAGACGTGGTCACACGTGGGCAGGGCCAGAGATAAGCAATGGAGGTATAAGAGATATTCTCTGTACTGAAATTCCAGTGTTGGTGTGTCATACAAGCATCATTAGATTAATGATGGCCCAAAATGCTATATAGCATCCTATTTTGAAATAAAGATTTGTATTTGTATATAATACCGACAAGTTGATGACTAAGAGACAAGTAGAGCATCTGGGTACCTTTACCGAGTTAGTGACTCATGTCTGTGTTTCTCCTGCGTAGTGACTCATGTCTGTGTTTCTCCTGCGTAGTGACTCATGTCTGTGTTTCTCCTGCGTAGTGACTCATGTCTGTGTTTCTCCAATGTAGCGACTCATGTCTGTGTTTCTCCTGCGTAGTGACTCATGTCTGTGTTTCTCCTGCGTAGTGACTCATGTCTGTGTTTCTCCTGCGTAGTGACTCATGTCTGTGTTTCTCCTGCGTAGTGACTCATGTCTGTGTTTCTCCTGCGTAGTGACTCATGTCTGTGTTTCTCCTGCGTAGTGACTCATGTCTGTGTTTCTCCTGCGTAGTGACTCATGTCTGTGTTTCTCCTGCGTAGTGACTCATGTCTGTGTTTCTCCTGCGTAGTGACTCATGTCTGTGTTTCTCCTGCGTAGTGACTCATGTCTGTGTTTCTCCTGCGTAGTGACTCATGTCTGTGTTTCTCCTGCGTAGTGACTCATGTCTGTGTTTCTCCTGCGTAGTGACTCATGTCTGTGTTTCTCCTGCGTAGTGACTCATGTCTGTGTTTCTCCTGCGTAGTGACTCATGTCTGTGTTTCTCCTGCGTAGTGACTCATGTCTGTGTTTCTCCTGCGTAGTGACTCATGTCTGTGTTTCTCCTGCGTAGTGACTCATGTCTGTGTTTCTCCTGCGTAGTGACTCATGTCTGTGTTTCTCCTGCGTAGTGACTCATGTCTGTGTTTCTCCTGCGTAGTGACTCATGTCTGTGTTTCTCCTGCGTAGTGACTCATGTCTGTGTTTCTCCTGCGTAGTGACTCATGTCTGTGTTTCTCCTGCGTAGTGACTCATGTCTGTGTTTCTCCTGCGTAGTGACTCATGTCTGTGTTTCTCCTGCGTAGTGACTCATGTATGTGTTTCTCCTGCGTAGTGACTCATGTCTGTGTTTCTCCTGCGTAGTGACTCATGTCTGTGTTTCTCCTGCGTAGTGACTCATGTCTGTGTTTCTCCAATGTAGCGACTCATGTCTGTGTTTCTCCTGCGTAGTGACTCATGTCTGTGTTTCTCCTGCATAGTGACTCATGTCTGTGTTTTTCCTGCGTAGTGACTCATGTCTGTGTTTTTCCTGCGTAGTGACTCATGTCTGTGTTTCTCCTGCGTAGCGACTCATGTCTGTGTTTCTCCTGCGTAGTGACTCGTGTCTGTGTTTCTCCTGCGTAGTGACTCATGTCTGTGTTTCTCCTGCGTAGTGACTCATGTCTGTGTTTCTCCTGCGTAGTGACTCATGTCTGTGTTTCTCCTGCGTAGCGACTCATGTCTGTGTTTCTCCTGCGTAGTGACTCATGTCTGTGTTTCTCCTGCGTAGTGACTCATGTCTGTGTTTTCCTGCGTAGTGACTCATGTCTGTGTTTTCCTGCGTAGTGACTCATGTCTGTGTTTCTCCTGCGTAGCGACTCATGTCTGTGTTTCTCCTGCGTAGTGACTCATGTCTGTGTTTCTCCTGCGTAGTGACTCATGTCTGTGTTTCTCCTGCGTAGTGACTCATGTCTGTGTTTTTCCTGCGTAGTGACTCATGTCTGTGTTTCTCCTGCGTAGTGACTCATGTCTGTTTCTCCTGCATAGTGACTCGTGTCTGTGTTTCTCCTGCGTTGTGACTCGTGTCTGTGTTTCTCCTGCGTAATGACTCATGTCTGTGTTTCTCCTGCGTAGTGACTCATGTCTGTGTTTCTCCTGCGTAGTGACTCATGTCTGTGTTTCTCCTGCGTAGTGACTCGTGTCTGTGTTTCTCCTGCGTAGTGACTCATGTCTGTGTTTCTCCTGCGTAGTGACTCATGTCTGTGTTTCTCCTGCGTAGTGACTCATGTCTGTGTTTCTCCTGCGTAGTGACTCATGTCTGTGTTACATATACTTAATAATCAAACCAGAAACACCAGTAAACAGCTGATGATTGTCAATGTGGAGATTTATCAGTTCTATTTAAACAGTCTTGACAAAAAAAAAAATGCCTATAAGCACTTAGTAAGTGTAAGTGCCCATAAGCACCTGCACTTACTAAACACTTTATGAATCTACTTAAGTGTCTTGAGCATTTACCTGCGAGGAATCTTTACCACCTAATGAATGAATCTCAAAAAATAATATTCTTTATTTTGACTCTTGGCTCCAGCGACCAAGTTCAGTTGTAATTCTTCAGTAACGTCATTCCTGATTACCTCCCAGTCGCCCTACGGGTTTACTGCTGTCCAGTAAATATACTATAATAATAATACTAATGGGGTAGCGGACAATCCTTCCTCCGTAAGTCATGCGTGTCGTATGAGGCGACTAAAATGCCGGGAGCAAGGGGCTAGTAACCCCTTGTCATGTATACATTACTAAATGTAAACAGAAGAAATGCTTTTGTTTCTTCTTTTTTTTTGGTTCACCCTACCTCAGTGGGAGACGACCCAAGTGTTAATAATAATAATAATAATAATAATAATAATAATAATAATAATAATAACCACAGTCATCGTGGTGATGATCCTCTATTCAACAGCTTCTTCGTTTTTGTTGTTTGATATAACTGGTGACTAACGGTACAGGTATTTGACCCTTACATTGTTCCCAGTTAAGCTCTGGAACCAACACACAACCGTTAACTGTGCCTATTATTATCATCATTATTATTATCATTGTTGTTGTTCACGAAAAATGTCATTTATGAACGTCATCTATACTTATTCCAGGTATCCTCTCCTCTCAACACGGAGGTACAGTATTGACAATGACTGAATCTGAGAAGCTCTCTAATGTGCATCTGAATTTACGACAGATTTATAGAGTGATATTCCCGGTGTCTGAATTGCTTGTCAGGCAGGTGACTTGTCTGACCTCTCCTCTGGACTGTGTTGAGTCCTAAAAAAAAATAGTTATTGTTGAAGGACTTGCTCTTTTCTTGAGTTACCAATATGTGTATGAATGCATGTTTGTTATATATATATATATATATATATATATATATATATATATATATATATATATATATATATATATATATATATATATATATATATATATATATATATATATATATATATATATATATATATATATATATATATATATATATATATATATATATAAAAAAACTCATTTAAAATTAAGTCCTTTCTAAAATTTTCTCTTATACCTTGAGATACCTGGAGAGGGTATCGGGGTCAACGCCCCCGCCTGTGACCAGGCCTCATCAACCAGGCTGTTACTGTTGGCCGCAAGCAACCCGACGTACGAACCACAGCCCGGCTGGTCAGGTACTGACTTAGGTGCCTGTCCAGCGCCTTCTTGAAGACAGCCAGGGGTCTATTGGTAATCCCCCTTATGTATGCTGGGAGTCAGTTAAACAATCTTGGGCCCGTGACACTTATTGTGTTGTCTCTTATCGTGTTAGTGGCACCCCTGCTTTTCATTAGGGGGATGTTACATCGTCTGCCGAGTCTTTTGCTTCCACAGGGAGTGATTTTCGTGTGCAAGTTTGTTACTAATCCCTCTAGGATTTCCCAAGTGTATATAATAATGTATCTCTCCCTCCTGCGTTCTAGGGAGTACAGGTTGAGGAACTTCAAGTGTTCCCAGTAATTGAGGTGTTTTATCGCAGTTATGTGTGTCGTGAAGGTTCTCTGTACGTTTTCTAGGTCAGCAATTTCACCTGCCTTGAAAGGTGCTGTTAGTGTGCAGCAATATTCAAGCCTATATAGAACGTGCGACCTGAAGAGTGTCATCATGGGTTTGGCATCCCTAGTTTTGAAGGTTCTCATTATCCATCCTGTCATTTTTCTAACAGATGTGATTAATGCAATGTTGTGGTCTTAGAAAGTGAGATCCTCTGACATTATCACTCCCAGGTCTTTTACATTAGTTTTTCGTTCTATTATGTGATCAGGCATATGGTCAGTCTTGAACACTATGTGCTGAATTGTCCACTTATTGAGGAATATAGAGATAGACAGTATAATAACCTATGTCACATGTCAAGATATCTTATTGGTGAAGGTGTGATACCACTTATACTAAGCAAATTGCCTAAATTTACAGATAAGTGAACTGTAGATATAAATCCAAATTAATTTCCATGAACGTGCCTATCTGTGCTCATGATAATGCGAGCACAGATGGGCATGTTTGTGGAGCAACTTGCAATGTGAACAGACTGACTGATGTTGTAGTGGCCAGGCTTAGGCTTGACTACAGGTACTTCTTGCAGTTTGGGAGACACAGATGATAATCAAACTAAATGTAAATTATGTGATCAGGCATATGGTCACTGTCTTGAACACTATGTGCTTAATTGTCCACTTATTGAGGAATATAGAGATAGACAGTATAATAACCTATGTGACATGTCAAGATATCTTATTAATGAAATAAGATGCCAGTTGTACTAAGCAAATTTCCTAAATTTGCTTGTAACAGATAATTGAAATGTAGATATAAACCCAAATGTACAATTGTTAACCCCTTTGGGGCCTAGTGCCTAGGCCTTTTGTGTATCCATATGTTCTTGCGCTACCGTCCACAGGATGGATATGGGGTGCACAATAAACTAGCCACTATAGTTTTAATTTCCTCACGTTTTCCATATCGGAGTACAGTAATTTAAATTTCTCATCATTGAACTTCATATTTTCTGCGGCCCATTTAAAGATTTGGTTGATGTCCGCCTGGAGTCTTGCAGTGTCTTCAATGGTGGACACTCTCATGCAAATTCGGTTGTCATCTGCAAAGGAAGACACGGCACTGTGGCTTATATCCCTGTCTATGTCTGATATGAGGATGAGGAACAGGATGGGAGCGAGTACTGTGCCTTGTGGAACAGAGCTTTTCACCGTAGCCGCCTCAGACTTTTACTACTATTCTTTGTGTTATATTTGTCAATAAATTATATATCCATCTACCAACTTTTCCTGTTATTCCTATATCACGCATTTTGTGCGCTATTACACCATGGTCACACTTGTCAAAGGCTTTTGCAAAATCTGTGTATATTACATCTGCGTTTTGTTTGTCTTCTAGAGCATCCAGGACCCTGTCAGAGTGGTCCAGTAGTTAAGACAGACAGGAGCGACCTGCTCTAAACCCATTCTGTCCTGGGTTGTGTAACTGATGGGTATCTAGATGGGTGGCGATCTTGCTTCTTAGAACCCTTTCAAAGATTTTTATGATATGGGACGTTAGCGCTATCGGTCTATAGTTCTTTGCTATTGCTTTACTGCCCCCTTTGTGGAGTGGGGCTATGTCTGTTGTTTTTAGCAGCTATGGGACGATCCCTGTGTCCATGCTCCCACTCCATAGGATGTTAAAAGTACGTGATGAATGTGAGGTGTTGTAGTTTACTAAGCTAAATTCTGACTAACTCTAACTTAGCTTAAATATGTATAAGTAGTAGTGTATAATACAGTAGCCTATGGAGGCATTGTTACTAGGCTGAGGCTTACAAATTACGACTGTATAAGGAACAATGGTACCCCCATAGGCATAGGTGGGGGCTGCATCTTCCCCCTCCCTCTCCCCCAGCTTAGGGAGAGCTGTAACGGTCGGAAAATCATATGAGATTCTCCACAGCTGTGTCCCATCTCTGAAACATCATGTCTCTATCCACCTTGTCAATTCCTCTCAGTATTTTATATGTCCTTGTCATCTCTTCCCTACCCCTCCTGTCCTTCAGTGTCATCAGGTCGATTTCCCTTAACCATCTGCTAGAAAAATGACAGGATGGATAATGAGAACCTATTATGTTTCAAAAATGTCATGCTCAAATTATGTTCAAATTTCATAGCTTAAATGCTCAACTATATTTATATTGTAAACTGTCTACTATAATTCTTACCTTTTAGCCTCAAAATCCCTTACTTAATTGCTCAATGAGAAATAGTTTACCAAATATAATATAGTACAAATGGGATTAGTACCAAACTTGCACACGAGTGTCACTCCCTACGAAAGCAAAAGACTCGGCAGACGATATAACATCCCCCCAATGAAAAGCAGGGGTGCCACTAGCACGTTGAGAGACAACACAATAAGTGTCAGGGGCCCAAGACTGTTCAACTGCCTCCCAGCATACATAAGGGGGATTACCAATAGACCCCTGGCTGTCTTCAAGCAGGCACTGGACAGGCACCTAAAGTCGGTGCCTGACCAGCCAGGCTGTGGTTCGTACGTTGGACTGCGTGCGGCCAGCAGTAACAGCCTGGTTGATCAGGCTCTGATCCAACATGAGGCCTGGTCACAGACCGAACCGCAGGGGCGTTGACCCCTGGAACTCTCTCCAGGTAAACTCCAGGTATACCTCATGTATCCTTATGTACCCTTGTGCTCCTTGTAACTCATCTAATGACTATATAATTTGTTATTGCAACACATATTGTTTAATCTGATTTAATTAATTTTATAAATAAGACAAAAGCATAAAACTATGTTTCAAAAATGTCATAGTCTAAACTATTCAAATTTCATAGCTTAAATACTCAACTATACTCATATTGTAAACTATCTACTAAAATTCTTACCATTTAGTTTTAAGTTAATTTTAAGTCTGCCCAAAATGCCCTGCATATTAGGGGCTTTTGGCATGTACACCTCATAACATCTCATAACAAATTGTAACTCTTTGTATCATGTCCAAATAAACTATTACTATTACTATTACTAAAACCAGGGATGCCAAACCCATGATGACACTTTTCAGGTCGCTTGTTCTATCTAGGCTGGAATATTGCTGCACACTAACTGCACCTTTCAAGGCAGGTGAAATTGCTGACCTAGAAAATGTGCAGAGAACCTTCACGGCACACATAACTGCGATAAACCACCTCAATTACTGGGAACGCTTGAAGTTCCTAAATCTGTACTCCCTGGAACGCAGGCGGGAGACATACATTATTATATACACTTGGAAAATCCTAGAGGGATTAGTACCAAACTTGCACTCGAGAGTCACTCCCTACGAAAGCAAAAGACTCGGCAGACGATGTAACATCCCCCAATGAAAAGCAGGGGTGCCACTAGCACGTTGAGAGACAACACAATAAGTGGCAGGGGCCCAAGACTGTTCAACTGCCTCCCAGCATACATAAGGGGGATTACCAATAGACCCCTGGCTGTCTTCAAGCAGGCACTGGACAGGAACATAAAGTCGGTACCTGACCAGCCGGGCTGTGGTTCGTACGTTGGACTGTGTGCGACCAGCAGTAACACCCTGGTTGATCAGGCCCTGATCCATTATGAGGCCTGGTCACAAACCGGGCCGTGGGGGCGTTGACCCCCGGAACTCTCTCCAGGTCTCCTTGTAGGACATGCCCCTTAGCTCCGGGACTAGTCTTGTTGCAAACCTTTGCACTTTCTCTAATTTCTTGACACGCTTGACCAGGTGTGGGTTCCAAACTGGTGCTGCATACTTCAATATGAGCCTGACGTACATGGTGTACAGAGTCTTGAAAGATTTCTTACTGAGGTGTTGGAATGCTATCCTTAGGTTTGCTTGGCGCCCATATACTGCAGCAGTTATTTGGTTGATGTGCACCTCAGGAGATGTGCTCGGTATTATACTCACCCCAAAATTCTTTTCCTTGAGTGAAGTTTGCAGTCTTTGGCCCCCTAGCCTGTACTTTGTCTGCAGTCTTCCTTGCCCTTCCCCAATCTTCATGACTTTGCATTTCGTGGGGTTAAATTACAGGAGCCAATTGCTGGATCAGGCTTGCAGCCTGTCCAGATCCGTTTGTAGTCCTGCCTAATCCTCATCTATTTGAATTCTCCTCACTAGCTTCACATGGTCGGCAAACAGGAACACTTCTGAGTCTATCCCTTTAGTCATGTCGTTCACATATACCATAAACAGCGCCGGTCCTCGGACTGACCCCTGTGGAACTCCCACGCGTCACAGGGGCCCACTCTGTCACTTTGCCACGAACCATGACATGTTGTTGCCTTCCTGTCAGGTATTTTCTGATACATTGCACTGCCTTTCTTGTTATACCTGCCTGATCCTCTAGCTTTTGCAATAACCTCTTGTATGGAACCATGTTGAAAGCCTTCTTGCAGTCCAAGAAAATGCAATCTACCCACCCGCTCTCTCTTGTCTTACGTCCGTCACCTTGTTGTAAAACTCCAGTAGTTTTTTTTTTTTTGTGTGTGTGTGCACTCGCCTAATTGTGGTTGCAGGGGTCGAGTCATAGGTCCAGGCCCTGCTTCTTCACTGGCCGCTACTAAGTCTTCTCTCCCTGTTCCATGAGCTGTATCATACCTCATCTTAAAACTATGTATGGATCCTGCCTCCACTACAACACTTTCCAGACTATTCCACTTCCTGACAACTCTGTGACTGAAGAAATACTTCCTAACATCCCTGTGATTCATCCGAGTCTTCAGCTTCCAACTGTGACCCCTTATTGCTGTGTCCCCTCTCTGGAACATCCTGTGTGTGTGTGTGTGTGTGTACTCACTTAATTGTGGTTGCAGGGGTCGATTCATAGCTTCTGGCCCTGCCTCTTCACTGGTCGCTACTAGGTCCACTCTCTCCCTGCTCCATGAGCTTTATCGTACCTCTTCGTAAAGCTATGTATGGTACCTGCCTCCACTACTTCACTTTCCAGACTGTTCCACTTCCTGACAACTCTATGTCTGAAGAAATACTTCCTAACATCCCTGTGACTCATCTGAGTCTTCAACTTCCAATTGTGACCCCTTGTTGCTGTGTTCCATCTCTGGAACATCCTGTCTCTGTCTACCTTGTCGATTCCTCTCAGTATTTTATATGTCGTTATCCTGTTTCCCCTGTCCTCCAGTGTCGTCAGGTCGAGTTCCCTTAACCTCTCCTCATAGAACATGCCTCTTACCTCTGGGACTAGTCTCGTTGCAAACCTCTGCATTTTCTCTAGTTTCCTGACATGCTTGGCCAGGTGTGGGTTCCAAACTGGAGCTGCATACTCTAATATAGGCCTGACGTACACGGTGTACATGGTCCAGAACGACTCCTTACTGAGATGCCGGATGCTATTGTTAAGTTTGCTAGTCGCCCATATGCTGCAGCAGTTATTTGGTTGATGTACATCTAAGGAGATGTTCTTGGTATGATACACACTCCAAGATCCTTTTCCTTGAGTGAGATTTGTAGTCTTTGGCTCCCTAGACTGTACTCTGTCTGCGATCTTCGTTGCCCTTCCCCGATCTTCATGACTTAGCACTTGGTGAGGTTGAATTCAAGGAGCCAGTTGCTCGACCAGGCCTGCAGCCTGTCCAGATCCCTTTGTAGTCCCGCCTTGTCCTCCTCTGACTGATTTCTCTTCATTAACTTCACATCGTCTGCAAACTAAGACACTTCTGAGTCTATTCCTTCCGTCATGTCGTTCACATATACCAGAAACAGCACTGGTCCTTAGACTGACCCCTGTTGAACCCTGTTTGTCACAGGCGCCCAATCTGACACCTCATCACGTACCATGGCTCGCTGATGCCTTCCCTTCAGGTATTCTCTGATCCATTGCTTGGTTTAGCGCTTCTATTTGATTATAATAATAATCTGATCCATTGCAGTGCCTTCCTTCCATGTTATACCTGCCTGGTCCTCCAGCTTTTGCACTAATCTCTTGTGTGGAATTGTGTCAAAAGCCTTCTTGCAGTCCAAGAAAATGCAATCTACCCACACCTCTCTCTCTCTCTTGTCTTACTGCTGTCACCTTGTAATAGGACTCTAGTAGGTTCGTGTCACAGGATTTCCCATCTCTGAATTCATGCTGGTTGTCATTTATAAGCTCATTCCTTTCTAGGTGGTCCACCATTTTTCTAATAATCTTCTCCACGACTTTGCATACATGTCAGTGACACTGGTCTGTAGTTTAATGCTACATGTCTGTCTCCTTTTTAAAAAATTGGGACTACATTTGCTGACTTCCATACTTCGGGTAGTTGCCCTGTTTCGATGTGTTGAAGATTGTTGTTAGTGGTACACAGAGTGCCTCTGCTCCCTCTCTCAGGACCCATGGAAAGTTGTTATCCGGTCCCATCACCTTTGAGGTATCTAGTTCACTTAGCAGCCTCTTCACTTTCTCCTCAGTTGTATGTATCGTGTCCAGCACTCGTTGATGTACCCGACCTCTCTTTCTTTCCAGAGTCGTTTCTGTCTCCACTGTGAATACTTCTCTGAATCTCGTGTTGAGCTCCTCACATACTTCAAGGTCGTTTCTAGTAAACTCCTCTCCTTCCTTCCTTAGCCTGATTACCTGGTCTTTGATGGTTGTTTGCTTCCTGCTGTGACTGTACAACAGCTTCGGGTCAAACTTGGCTTTCGCTGCTATGTCATTTTCGTATTGTCGCTGGGTCTCTCTCCTTACCTGTGCATATTAATTTTTTGCTCTTTGACTACTCTCCTTGTTCTCCTGGGTCCTTTGCCTTCTATATTTCTTCCATTCTCTAGCACACTTGATTTTTGCCTCTCTACACCTTTGGGTGAACCAAGAGCTCATCCTGGCCTTCTCATTATGTCTGTTGCCCTTGGGTACAAACCTCTCCTCTGCTTCCTTGCATATGTTTTCACATATTCCATCATCTCATTAACTGTTTTCCCTGCCAGTTTTCTGTCCCACTGGACCTCGCACAGGAAATTCCTCATGCCTCTTCACTTGTAACTCTACTATGTATTCGAAACTTGGAACCACATGATCACTAGCTCCAAGGAGCCTTTCATATGTGATGTCCTCAACTAGGTTCAGGCTTTCTGGTTCATCCTCTCCCCTCTCTCTGGTAGTGTCTCTAACGTGTTGATGCATGAAGTTTTCCAGTACCACCTCCAACATCCTAGCCCTCCACATTTCTGGGCCCCCATGTGGCTCCAGGTTTTCGCTGTCGATTTCTTTAAGATTGAAGTCACCCACGACCAGTAGCTTTGCCCTGCCCACATGGGCCCTTCTGGCCACTTCAGCCAGTGTGTCAACCATCTCTCTGTTACTCTCATCATATTCTTGTCTTGACCTCCTGCAACTCTGTGGTAGGTTATACATCACTGCAATCACACCTTGGGACCTCCAGTCAAAAGTGTTCCTATTATGTAGTCCCTTGCTCCTCCTCTGTCCCCTCTCTCTAACTCCTGAAAATCCCATTGGTTTTTAATGAGCAGTGCCACTCCTCCACATCCCCCTGTTCCCTCTGTCTTTCCTCAGGATCTGATATCCAATTGGAAAGATGGCATTTGTTATCATTCCTGAGAGCTTGGTTTCTGTGAGGGCTATGATGTCTGATGATGTCTCTGTGATTCTTTTGTGTCGTCCTCCCACTTATTCGTTATACCATTAGTTTTCTCTCCAACACTGTATTCTGCGGGGTTGTGGGGGTGGGGGTTCTGGCAGGGTTCTATGGGATTCTACTGCATATTGTAGGGTGGGAGTTGTGAGTGTGAGGAGTGTGTTTGGCTGCGGGGGTATGAGCGTGGTTCTGTGGGTGTTTGCACACTCTGCTCCACTTGACTCTGGTTGTTCTCTACTGACTCTAGCCTTATCTCTCTTACCCCCACACCATTTCTGTCTTGAAAATCATTTTCACTGGCCGATTTCTCTCCTTCGAGTACCTCTCTATTCTCTGAAAATATATTAGCTCATACATGTCCTCCTCTCCTGTTTGTTTGATGATATTTTCAATCTCTTGTTTTTCTTTTCGATGTCTTTCATCATACGTCTTCCCATCACTCTCCTGTGTACTCACCTAATTGTGGTTGCAGGGGTCGAGACTCAGCTCCTGGCCCCGCCTCTTTGCTGTCTGCTACTGGGTCTCTGCTCTCCCTGTTCCATGAGCTTTATCATACCTTGTCTTAAAACTATGTATGGTTCCTGCCTCCACTATATCTTTCTCTAGACTATTCCACTTCCTGACTACTCTGTGGCTGAAGAAATGCTTCCTAACATCCCTTTGACTCATCTGAGTCTTCAGCTTCCAGTTGTGTCCCCTTGTTTCTGTGTTCCCTCTCTAGAACATCCTGTCACTGTCTACCTTGTAAATTCCCCGCAGTATTTTGTATGTCGTTATCATGTCTCCTCTGACCCTTCTTTCCTCCAGTGTTGTTAGTCCTATTTCCCTCAACCTTTCTTCATAAGACAGACCCCTGAGTTGTGGAACTAACCTTGTCGCAAACCTTTGCACTTTATCTAGTTTACGTGCTTGACCAGGTGTGGGTTCCAGACTGGTGCTGCATATTCTAGTATGGGCCTGACGTACACGGTATACAGTACTCACCTAATTGTACTCACCTAATTGTGGTTGCAGGGGTCGAGACTCAGCTCCTGGCCCCCGCCTCTGCACTGTCCGCTACTGGGTCTCTGCTCTCCCTGCTCCGTGAGCTTTATCATACCTTGTCTTAAAACTATGTATGGTTCCCGCCTCCACTATATCGTTCGCTAAACTATTCCACTTCCTAACTACAGTGTGTGTGTGTGTGTGTGTGTGTGTGTGTGTGTGTGTGTGTGTGTGTGTGTGTGTGTGTGTGTGTGTGTGTGTTGTTTGTGTGTGTGTATATCCTGAATAAACTTAACTGGTACTTGGTATGAAAGTTGACTACGGCTCAGTGGTTGTAAGACAATGGGGCTGATAATATCAGACTGCAGATTCGAATCTCGTCCATTTCAGCAAATTGTATACAATAACTTGATAATTCCGACGGTCTGGCTGGTATGTGAACCCTGGTATAGCATCACTAATAATCAATCAACATTTAACTGACGTACCACTACAAACACAGAGGAAAGTTTTTCCTTATAACCCAAGAGGAAAATCAAACTTGGGTTCTCTGGGCGGCAGGCTCATACGTGTCTTGCCTCTTATACATTAAAATTAGTGAAGATTAAGGACTTCTCGGGGGAAGGGGGCGGGGAGCCATGTGTCCATCAGCAGTACAGTTATGAGGAGGCTGGAGGCTCGTCCCCCCCACCTCCCTCACAGACACAACTAGGTTGGTACAGGTTGTGGAACTAGTTTTTGTGGAGGGAATTTTTCCCATTACGTGGTTCAGTGGCTCACGATACATCAAGACAAAATTAAAATTCAATCCGGGTTCAGTGACTCTTTGGCATTTGTATATTGTTTCGAATAGCGTTTATGGGAGAGTTATGAAGGTATATTTCAAAAGTCGAAGTACTGTATACACGTATTGTAATAATAATACACACGTATAACAGTATAATTGACCTTTTTCTTTTATAAACGTGTTGCCTGAGTTTTTATTTCCATTCATTCTAATTTTGAACATCAAAACGATATCAGATTTCAAGAATGTGAACACACCATGAAATTTACCATTATATGGAACTTATTAAAGAATAAATAACTAGACAACGTGTTCCACAAGAGGAGCTTCCGGTCATGCACACCAAGAGGAGCTTCCAGTCATGCACACCAAGAGGAGCTTCCGGTCATGCACACCAAGAGGAGCTTCCAGTCATGCACACCAAGAGGAGCTTCCAGTCATGCACACAAGAGGAGCTTCCAGTCATGCACACCAAGAGGAGCTTCCGGTCATGCACACCAAGAGGAGCTTCCAGTCATGCACACCAAGAGGAGCTTCCAGTCATGCACACCAAGAGGAGCTTCCGGTCATGCACACCAAGAGGAGCTTCCAGTCATGCACACCAAGAGGAGCTTCCAGTCATGCACACCAAGAGGAGCTTCCAGTCATGCACACCAAGAGGAGCTTCCAGTCATGCACACCAAGAGGAGCTTCCAGTCATGCACACCAAGAGGAGCTTCCAGTCATGCACACAACTTGGCTCTCCTTCCTTTTATTAATGGAACTCAGTTCCTGAGCCATTAAGTGCCACTGTAATCTCTTGACTGATGGTTATGGACCCAGGAGCACCGTAATAAAATTATCAAATCAATTACTTTCTTTTTCACAAAATTTAAGTGAGCATTAGTGATTTTTTTTTCAACTGAGTCAAGTTATTTTTATTCCACAGGTGTTGTACGTCCTTATTCCCCAGGTGTTGTACGTCCTTATTCCCCAGGTGTTGTACGTCCTTATTCCCCAGGTGTTGTACGTCCTTATTCCCCAGGTGTTGTACGTCCTTATTCCCCAGGTGTTGTACGTCCTTATTCCCCAGGTGTTGTACGTCCTTATTCCCCAGGTGTTGTACGTCCTTATTCCCCAGGTGTTGTACGTCCTTATTCCCCAGGTGTTGTACGTCCTTATTCCCCAGGTGTTGTACGTCCTTATTCCCTGGTGTTGTACGTCCTTATTCCCCAGGTGTTGTACGTCCTTATTCCCCAGGTGTTGTACGTCCTTATTCCCCAGGTGTTGTACGTCCTTATTCCCCAGGTGTTGTACGTCCTTATTCCCCAGGTATTGTACGTCTTTATTCCCCAGGTGTTGTACGTCCTTATTCCCTGGTGTTGTACATCCTTATTCCCCAGGTGTTGTACGCCTTATTCCCAAGTGTTGTACGCCCTTATTCCCCAAGTGTTTACGTCCTATTCCCCAGGTGTTGTACGTCCTTATTCCCCAGGTGTTGTACGCCCTTATTCCCAAGCTTGTACGTCCTTATTCCCCAGGTGTTGTACGTCCTTATTCCCAGGTGTTGTACGCCCTTATTCCCAAGTGCTGTACGTCCTTATTCCCAGGTGCTGTACGTCCTTATTCCCCAGGTGTTGTACGTCCTTATTCCCAAGTGTTGTACGTCCTTATTCCCCAGGTGTTGTACATCCTTATTCCCCAGGTGTTGTACATCCTTATTCCCAGGTGTCGTACGCCCTTATTCCCCAGGTGTCGTACGCCCTTATTCCCCAGATGTTGTACGTCCTTATTCCCCAGGTGTTGTACGCCCTTATTCCCCAGATGTTGTACGTCTTTATTCCCCAGGTGTTGTACGTCCTTATTCTCCTGGTGTTGTACATCCTTATTCCCCAGGTGTTGTACATCCTTATTCCCAGGTGTCGTACGCCCTTATTCCCCAGGTGTCGTACGTCCTTATTCCCCAGGTGTTGTACGTCCTTATTCCCCAGGTGTTGTACGTCCTTATTCCCCAGGTGTTGTACGTCCTTATTCCCCAGGTATTGTACGTCTTTATTCCCCAGGTGTTGTACGTCCTTATTCCCCTGGTGTTGTACATCCTTATTCCCCAGGTGTTGTACGCCCTTATTCCCCAAGTGTTGTACGCCCTTATTCCCCAAGTGTTGTACGTCCTTATTCCCCAGGTGTTGTACGTCCTTATTCCCCAGGTGTTGTACGCCCTTATTCCCCAAGTGTTGTACGTCCTTATTCCCCAGGTGTTGTACGTCCTTATTCCCCAGGTGTTGTACGCCCTTATTCCCCAAGTGCTGTACGTCCTTATTCCCCAGGTGCTGTACGTCCTTATTCCCCAGGTGTTGTACGTCCTTATTCCCCAAGTGTTGTACGTCCTTATTCCCCAGGTGTTGTACATCCTTATTCCCCAGGTGTTGTACATCCTTATTCCCAGGTGTCGTACGCCCTTATTCCCCAGGTGTCGTACGCCCTTATTCCCCAGATGTTGTACGTCCTTATTCCCCAGGTGTTGTACGCCCTTATTCCCCAGATGTTGTACGTCTTTATTCCCCAGGTGTTGTACGTCCTTATTCTCCTGGTGTTGTACATCCTTATTCCCCAGGTGTTGTACATCCTTATTCCCAGGTGTCGTATGCCCTTATTCCCCAGGTGTCGTACGCCCTTATTTCCCAGGTGTTGTACGTCCTTATTCCCCAGGTGTCGTACGTCCTTATTTCCCAGGTGTTGTACGCCCATTATATTTCGACCCCCCAGCTGGAGTCATCAGCAGTATGTACACTAGAGGAAGGAGGGCAAGTTATATACAGGCCTCTATATAAGGTGCTCTCCTTACTCTCACTGCAAACAGATATCCGCATATACATCCGCATCCGAAATCCGCGGAACATCCGCACAATTTCTTACATCCGCATCCGCATTCGCATCCGCAGAATGAGTAAGACATCCGTATACACATCCGCATCCGCGGATATATAAATTTTCACATCCGATACATCCCTACTGCTGATGACGACTCCAGATGTAGTCGAAATACAGTTTTCTTTGTACTGATGTTTTCTTGTTTACAAGTGGGATACACTTCAACATCGACAAGTGTTCATTACACATTTATAATATAATAATATCTTTATTTCTACAAGTACATGTACAAGGTATACAGGCCTAGCTGACATCAATGACATACTACTATATAGAAAGTCCCTTGTTATGCTGAACATTTCGGGCAAATTAGGTTAATTTCGTCCCAGGCTTCTGTTTCACACTGATTTGGTAGGACGGTAGTACCTCCCTGGGTAGTTGCTGTCTATCAACCTACTACCTATGTATATATATATATATATATATATATATATATATTATATATATTGCATATATATTATATATATTATATATATATATATATATATATATATATATATATATATATATATATATATATATATATATATATATATATATATATATATATATATATACATAGGTAGTAGGTTGGTAGACAGCAACCACCAGGGAGGTACTACTCCTACCAAATCAGTGTGAACAGAAGCCTGAAATGTTTTGCATGATGGTAGGATTGCTGGTGTCTTTTTCTGTCTCATAAACATGCAAGGTTGCAGGTATGTCTTGCTACTTCTACTTACACCTAGGTAACACTACACATGCATGTACAAGCATATATATACTAACCCTCTGGGTTTTCTTCTATTTTTTTCCTACTTTTTGTTCTTGTTTATTTCTGCTTATTTCCATGGGGAAGTGGAACAGAATTTCTTCCACCGTAAGCTATGCGTGTTGTAGGAGGCGACTAAATGCCGGGAGCAATGAGCTAGTAACCCCTTCTGTATAAATTACTAAAAAGAAGGAAAAGAAGAACTTTATAAAATTGGGATGTTTGAATGTGTGTGGATGTAGTGCAGTGATAAGAAAGTGATTGCAAAGGTTATGAATGAAAAAAAGTTTGATGTCCTATCCCAAAGCGAAACAAAGCTGAAGGGGGTAGGGGAGTTGCAGTGGGGAGAAATAATGGGATTAAGTCAGGAGTATCTGAGAGAGTTAGAGCTAAGGAAGAAGTAACAATAATGTTAAAGGATCAGTTATGGAAGGAGAAGAGGGAATACAAATGTATAAATTCAAGGATTATGTGCATTAAAATAAGGGTCAGATGTGAAAACTGGGTTATAATAAGTGTGAATGCACCTGGAGAAGAGAGGCGTGTAGAGGAGAGAGAGAGAGGTTTTGGGAGATGTTAAGCGAATGTGTAGGAGCGTTTGAGCCAAGTGAGAGAGTAATTGTGGTAGGGGACCTAAATGCCGAAGTAGGAGAAGCGTTTAGAGAGGGTGTGGTAGGTAAGTTTGGGGTACCAGGTGTAAATGATAATGGGGAGCATTTGATTGAACTTTGTATAGAAATTTGTTTGGTTATAGGTAACACATATTTTAAGAAAAAGAGGATAAATAAGTATACAAGATATGATATAGGGCGTAATGACAGTAGTTTGTTGGACTACGTATTGGTAGATAAAAGACTGTTGGGTAGACTTCAGGATGTACATGTTTATAGAGGGCCACAGATATATCAGATCAATTTTTAGTTGTAGCTACATTGAGAGTAAAAGGTAGATGGGATACAAGGAGAATGGAAGCAGCAAGTAAGAGAGAGGTGAAGGTCTATAAACTAAAGGAGGAAGCAGTTAGGGTAAGATATAAACAACTGTTAGAGGACAGATGGGCTAGTGTGAGTATAGGCAATGGGGTAGAAGTTGTATGGGGTAAGTTTAAGAATATAGTGTTAGAGTGTTCAGCAGAAGTTTGTGGTTACAGGAAAGTGGGTGCAGGAGGGAAGAAGAGCGATTGGTGAACTGATGATGTAGCATATGAGAGGTTTTTACAGAGTAGAAGTGATGCAAGGAGGAAGGAGTATATGGAGAGAAAAATAGAAGATTAATAGAGTGGTGAAGCAATGTAAAAAGAGAGCAAATGAGAGAGTGGGTGAGATGTTATCAACAAATTTTGTTGAAATTAAGAAAAAGTTTTGGAGTGAGATTAATAAGTTGAGAAAGCCTAGGGAACGAATGGATATGTTAGTTAAAAACAGGAGAGGAGAGTTATTAAATGGAGAGTTGGAGGTATCGGGAAGATGGAGGGAATATTTTGAGGAATTGTTAAATGTTGATGAAGATAGAGTAGCTGTGATTTCGTGTATAGGGCAAATAGGAATAACATCTTATAGGAGTGAGGAAGAACCAGTTGTGAGTGTGTGGGAAGTGCATGGGGCAGTTGGTAGAATGAAAGGGGGTAAAGCAACTGGGATTGATGGGATAAAGATAGAAATGTTAAAAGCAGGTGGGGATATAGTTTTGGAGTGGTTAGTGCTTCTATTTAATAAATGTATGGAAAAGGGTAAGGTACCTAGGGATTGACAGAGAGCATGCATAGTTCCTTTGTATAAAGGCAAAGGGGACAAAACAGAGTGTAAAAATTAAAGGGGAATAAGTCTGTTGATTATACCTATTAAAGTGTATGGTAGAGTTATTATTGAAAGAATTAAGAGAAAGATGGAGAGCAGGATAGCAGATGAACAGGGAGGCTTTAGGAAGAGTAGGGGAGGGGTGTAGACCAAATGTTTGCAGTGAAACATATAGGTGAACAGCAATTAAAGGTAAAGAGGTTTTTGTGGTATTTATAGATTTTGAAAAGGCGTATGATAGGGTGGATAGGGGGGCAATGTGGCAGATGTTGCAAATGTATGGAATAGGAGGTAAGTTATTGAAACTAGTGAAGAGTCTTTACGCGGATAGTGAGGCTCTGGTAAGAGTATGTAGGCGAGAGGGGGGATTACTTCCCAGTAAAAGTACCTGGAGTTTACCTGGAGAGAGTTCCAGGGGTCAACACCCCTGCGGCCCGGTCTGTGACCAGGCCTCATGTTGGATCAGAGTCTGATCAACCAGGCTGTTACTGCTGGCCGCACGCAGTCTAACGTACGAACCACAGCCCAGCTGGTCAGGCACCGACTTTAGGTGCTTGTCCAGTGCCTGCTTGAAGACAGCCAGAGGTCTATTGGTAATCCCCCTTATGTATGCTGGGAGGCAGTTGAACAGTCTTGGGCCCCTGACACTTATTGTGTTGTCTCTCAACGTGCTAGTGGCACTCCTGCTTTTCATTGGGGGGGATGTTACATCGTCTGCAGAGTCTTTTGCTTTCATAGGAAGTGACACTCGTGTGCAAGTTTGGTACTAATCCCTCTAGGATTTTCCAAGTGTATATAATAATGTATCTCTCCCGCCTGCGTTCCAGGGAGTACAGGTTTAGGAACTTCAAGCGTTCCCAGTAATTGAGGTGGTTTATTGCAGTTATGCGTGCCGTAAAGGTTCTCTGTACATTTTCTAGGTCAGCAATTTCACCTGCCTTGAAAGAACAAGCGACCTGAAAAATGTCAACATGGGCTTGACATCCCTGGTTTTAAAGGTTCTCATTATCCATCCTGTCATTTTTCTGGCAGATGCAATTGCTACAGTGTTATGGTCCTTGAAGGTGAGATCCTATGTCATGATCACTCCCAGGTCTTTGACATTATTTTTTCGCTCTATTGTGTGGTTGGAATTTGTTTTATACTCCGATGAGATTTTAATTTCCTCACGTTTTCCATATCGGAGTAATTGAAATTTCTCATCATTGAACTTCATATTGTTTTCAGCAGCCCATTTAAAGATTTGGTTGATGTCTGCTTGGAGTCTTGTAGTGTCTTCAATGGTGGACACTGTCATGCAGATTCGGGTGTCATCTGCAAAGGAAGACACGGCACTGTGGCTGATATCCCTGTCTATGTCTGATATAAGGATGAGGAACAGGATGGGAGCAAGTACTGTGCCTTGTGGAACAGAGCTTTTCACCGTAGCCGCCTCAGATTTTACTCTGTTGACTACTACTCTTTGTGTTCTGGTGGCTTGAGCTCTCGCTTCACACACGGAGGGCCCGGGTTCGATTCCCGGCGGGTGGAAACATTTCGACGTGTTTCCTTACACCTGTTGTCATGTTCACCTAGCAGCAAATAGGTACCTGGGTTGTTAGTCGACTGGTGTGGGTCGCATCCTGGGGGACAAGATTAAGGACCCCAATGGAAATAAGACAGACAGTCCTCGATGACGCACTGACTTTATTGGGTTATCCTGGGTGGCTAACCCTCCGGGGTTAAAAATCCGAAGAAATCTTATCTTATCTTATAGATCCATCTACCAACTTTTCCTGTTATTCCTTTTTCACGCATTTTGTGTGCTATTACACCATGGTCACACTTATCAAAGGCTTTTGCAAAGTCTGTGTATATAACATCTACATTCTGTTTGTCCTCTGGAGCATCCAGGACCTTGTCGTAGTGGTCCAGTAGTTGGGACAGACAGGAGCGACCTGCTCTAAACCCATGCTGCCCTGGGTTGTGTAATTGATGATTATCTAGATGCGTGGCGATCCTGCTTCTTAGAACCCTTTCAAAGATTTTTATGACATGAGACGTTAGCGCTATTGGTCTGTAGTTTTTTGCCATTGCTTTACTGCCGCCTTTGTGGAGTGGGGCTATGTCTGTTGTTTTTAGTACCTGCGGGACGACCCCAGTGTCCATGCTCCCTCTCCATAGGATGCTAAAAACACGTGATAGGGGCTTCTTGCAGTTCTTGATGAACACTGAGTTCCATGAGTCGGGGCCTGGAGCGGAGTACATGGGCATGTCGTTTATCGCCTTTTCAAAGTCATGTGGCGTCAGGGTAATGTCGGATAGGCTTGCGTCTACCAGGTTCTGTGGCACTCTCATAAAAAAATCATTTAAGTCTTCCACTTTTAGTCTGGTTAGCGGCTCACTAAAAACTGAGTCATACTGGGACTTTAGTAACTCACTCATTTCCTTGCTGTCATCTGTGTAAGACCCATCTCGTTTTAGTAGGGGCCCAATACTGGATGTTGTTCTCGACTTTGTTTTGGCATAAGAAAAGAAATACTTTGGGTTTCTTTCAATTTCATTTATGGCTTTTAGTTCTTCCCGTGTTTCTTGATTCCTGTAAGATTCCTTTAGTTTTAATTCGATGTTTGCTATTTCTCTGACCAGTGCCTCCCTACGTATTTCAGATATATTGGCCTCTTGTAGCCGCTCTGTTATTCTTTGCCTTCGCATGTATAGGGAACGCCTCTCTCTTTCTAGTTTACATCTTCTCCTCCTTTTCCTTAAGGGAATTTGCCTTGAGCAAACCTCAAGTGCCACAGAGTTAATTTGTTCTAGACATAGGTTAGGATCCGTGATGCTTAGGCTATCTTCCCAGTTTATATCATTTAGGATTTGGTTTACTTGGTCCCACCTTATGTTTTTGTTATTGAAGTTGAAATTGGAGAAGGCTCCCTCGCGACTGATCACATTTTGTCGATCTGGGACCCCCCTCATGCATGTCTGGACCTGTATTATGTTGTGATCTGAGTATATCGTCTTTGATATGATGACATTTCGTATCAGATCATCATTGTTAGTGAAGATGAGGTCCAGTGTATTCTCCAATCTTGTAGGCTCTATTATTTGCTGGTTTAAGGTGAATTTGGTGCAGAGATTTAAAAGCTCATGTGTGTGCGAGTTTTCATCTGAGCTGCCTCCTGGTGTTATCTCTGCTACCACATTATTTGCAATATTCCTCCATTTTAGGTGCCTTAGGTTGAAGTCCCCCAGGAGCAAGATGTTGGGGGCAGGGGCTGGAAGGTTCTCTAGACATTGGTCAATTTTCAGAAGCTGTTCCTGGAATTGTTGGGACGTTGCATCCGGAGGCTTGTATACAACCACGATGACCAGGTTTTGATGCTCGATCTTTACTGCTAAAACTTCAACTACATCATTTGAGGCATTTAGTAGTTCTGAACATATAAGTGACTCTGTGATATACAGGCCAACCCCCCTTCCTTTTGCCTGTTCACTCTGTCACATCTGTAAAGGTTGTAGCCCGGGATCCATATTTCATTGTCCAAGTGGTCCTTTATGTGGGTCTCTGTGAAATCCGCAAACATTGCATTTGACTCTGTAAGCAGTCCACGGATGTAAGGTATCTTGTTGTTTGTTGCTGGCTTAAGACCCTGTATATTTGGTTTGGAAATAGGGTAGTTGATGAGTGGAACAGTCTGCCTAGTAGGGTTATTGAAGCTAGGACCTTGGGTAGTTTCAAATTTAGGTTGGATAAATTCATGAGTGAGAGGGGTTGGATTTGAGTGGGATTCGCGCATGAGTGGGTAGAATTGTCAAAGCTTATTTCTTGGGTAGCATTGAAAATTGGGTTGAGCAAATATTCTGTTAGTGGGACGGATTGTGAAGGACTTGCCTAGTATGGGCCAACAGGCCTGCTGCAGTGTTCCTCCTTTCTTATGTTCTTATGTTCTTATATTTGCAAAGATGAATGTCGTTGGATTGGTGGTATTGGTGGTATGGGGGGGGGTCTTAGACAGGAATGTGATGTGTGATGTCACCAGAGGTGAATGCTCGGGTGTTGGCAAGAGGTGTGAGGTTAAAAGATAAAGAATCTAACACAAAGTGGGAGTTGTCACAGTTACTCTTTGCTGATGACACTGTACTTTTGGGAGATTCTGAAGAGAAGTTGCAGAGGTTGGTGGATGAGTTTGGTAGGGTATGTAAAAGAAGAAAATTAAAAGTGAATATAGGAAAGAGTAAGGTGATGAGGATAACAAAAAAAATAGGTAACAGAAGATTGGATATCAGACTGGAGGGAGAGAGTATGGAGGAGGTGAATGTATTCAGATATTTGGGAGTGGACGTGTCAGTGGATGGGTCTATGAAAGATGAGGTAAATCATAGAATTGACGAGGGAAAAAGGTGAGTGGTGCACTGAGGAGTTTGGGGAGACAAAGAACTTTATCCATGAAAGCAAAGAGGGGAATACATGAGAGTATAGTTATACCAACGCTCTTGTATGGGTGTGAGGCATGGGTTGTGAATGTTGCAACAAGGAGAAGGCTGGAGGCAGTGGAGATGTCATGTCTGAGGACAATGTGTGGTGTGAACATAATGCAGAGAATCCGTAGTTTGGAGATTAGGAGGTGTGGGATTACCAAAACTATTATTCAGAGAGCTGAGGAGGGGTTATTGAGATGGTTTGGACATGTAGAGAGGATGAAACGAAATAGAATGACTTCGAGAGTATATATATATATCTGTAGTGGAGGGAAGGCTGGGTAGGGGTCGGCCTAGGAAAGGTTGGAGGGACGGGGAAAAGGAGGTTCTGTGTGCGAGGGGCCTGGACTTCCAGCAAGCGTGCGTGAGCGTATTAGATAGGAGCGAATGGAGACAAATGGTTTTTAGGACTTGACGTGCTGTTGGAGTGTGAGCAAGGTAACATTTATGAAGGGATTCAAGTAAACCGGCAGGCCGGACTTGATTCCTGGAGATGGGAAGTACAGTGTCTGCACTCTGAAGGAAGGGTGTTAATGTTGCAGTTTTATAACTGTAGTGTAAGCACGCCTCTAGCAGCACAGTGATGGAGTGAATGATGATGAAAGTTTTTCTTTTTCGAGCCACCCTGCCTTGGTGGGAAACGGCTGATGTGTTAATAATAAATAAATAAATAAATAAATATATATATATATATATATACTATATATATATATATATATATATATATATATATATATATATATATATATATTCCATTTTCTGAAAGGATATATATATATATATATATATATATATATATATATATATATATATATATATATATATATATATATATATATATATATATATATATATCGTCCGTTCCAAGAAAATGACGGAAGATCTCATAAAGCACTTGGTAGAGAGTAGGAAAATTTTGTAACTAAATACAGGTGAAGAAGTCCGACTGGTTTTAAGTGAGAGATGCCACAGTTACACCTGAAGGTAACATTGTACAGTGATTGCCTAACTGTTCAGTTTTTTGTCTGAAAGTACTGAAGAAAGTATTGAGCTGGAGAGGAAAGCTTAAACAATGTATCACGTTACATCATATCTTTGCGCTAGAGCAAATATTTATACCAATAGATTGTTCATTTGTCCATGAAACGTCAACACAATGAAGAAACTAAAAATATATCGAAGTCCCATGAACAGTACTCCTTGAAACGTAGGCCAGAAGGAAGATATACGGAAGAGGACCGGCAGACATTGCAAAGTACCCTAGTTGATAAGGCCAGCAACCGGGACGCCTGGTTTGCGACCAACTGGCTCTCGTAATTATCTTTCTGTAACCTTCCAGGAAGAGATTAGATTTTAGATTTTGCCACCGAAGTGGCTAGTTTATTGTGCACCCCATATCCATCCTGTGGACGGTAGCGCAAGAGCATATGGATACACAAAAGACCTAGGCACTAGGCCCCAAAGGGGTTAACAATTGTACATTTGGGTTTATATCTACATTTCAATTATCTGTTATAAGCAAATTTAGGAAATTTGCTTAGTACAAATAGTATCTTATTTCATGAATAAGATATCTTGACATGTCACATAGGTTATTATATTGTCTATCTCTATATTCCTCAATAAGTGCACAATTAAGCACATAGTGTTCAAGACAGTGACCATATGCCTGATCACATAATTTGCGTTTAGTTTGATCATCATCTGTGTCTCCCAAACTGTCAGAAGTACCTGTAGCCAAGCCTAAGCCTGGCCACTACAACGTCAGTCAGTCTGTTCACATTGCAAGTTGCTCCACAAACATGCCCATCTGTGCTTGCATTATCATGAGCACAGATAGGCACGTTCATGGAAATTAGATTTGGATTTATATCCACAGTTCACTTATCTGTTACAAGCAAATTTAGGAAATTTGCTTAGAATAAGTGGTATCCTACCTTCACTAATAAGATATCTTGACATGTCACAGAGGTTATTATACTGTCTATCTCTATATTCCTCAATAAGTGGACAATTCAGCACATAGTGTTCAAGACAGTGACCATATGCCTGATCACATAATTTGCATTTAGTTTGATCATCATCTGTGTATCTCCCAAACTGCCAGAAGTACCTGTAGCCAAGCCTAAGCCTGGCCACTACAACATCAGTCAATCTGTTCACATTGCAAGTTGCTCCATAAACATACTTATCTACATTCATGTTATCATAGTGGGTTATAGATCTACTCAGGCTTCTAACTGCATTCCTATAGCTATCATTTTCATTATTTATTTCTCTCCTAATATTATTCCTAATGCTAGACACAGATATACCAAAGTTATATTCTACATTCTCCTTATGGGTGCTCTTCTTGGCTAACATGAGACTGTGAGTGAGGGCTGAATATACATATCTCTCCTACCTGTGTCTGGTAGCTGTGTCATTATGATAGAGATCAGAAAATATCCCCCGTTTCTTTCGTGAAGAGCCTGTCCAGTGTGTTGTATGTGACACTTGTTACGGTGATTACTACACTCCCAACTGTGTTGTTACGTCGTGGTGGTCACATGCTCAGGTACTGACAACAGTGAGTGTTGCCAGTGTCATGGTGGTCACATACTCATGTACTCACAACAGTGAGTGTTGTCAGTGTCATGGTGGTCACATACTCAGGTACTGACAACAGTGAGTGTTGTCAGTGTCATGATGGTCACATACTCAGGTACTGACAACAGTGAGTGTTGTCAGTGTCATGATGGTCACATGCTCAGGTACTGAGAACAGTGAGTGTTGTCAGTGTCATTGTGGTCACATACTCAGGTACTGAGAACAGCGAGTATTGTCAGTGTCATGGCGGTCACATACTCAGGTACTGAGGACAGTGAGTGTTGTCAGTGTCATGGTGGTCAC
>WNWK01020659.1:0-35435 GCA_009830355.1 Cherax destructor | reverse complement strand
CTCATCATGGAGAAACTTGATAGTTTTCTCTGGGTTGTCTACACTAGCTTCATAAAACCAATTACACTTACTCTCTTGATCAGTGTTGTTAGGAAATCTAACCTGACAGCTTTGGGAGGGTGTGCGCCCCTGTATTGCTTGCAGCAAGCTTTCTCTGGAAGCCTCGTTCCTTTTCCGAGAGTGTTTACTAAGGTATGTTTCAAATCTGCCTTCACCATCATTTACGTCATCAAAACCATCAACTATACTCATAGCTGACAGCAGTTTCACACTGGCGATGGGCGGTGTATAGGAGGGTCAAGGGACATTCACCTCACTAGACAAAGGCAATATGGGTGTCAGTGGCCTGCGGTCTTTTCAAGGTCATTAACTGGGCCAGTCTTATGGAGAGTTACCAAACACTACAATACTCGTTAATTACTCCAAACTACAGCACTTAACAAATAATCAAGAACAATTTACACAATGTATAGGTAGACATATAATGATTGCAAATTGTTACTATTACAATCTAAGCTAGGCGCTAAACCCACTAGATGAGATGGCAAGAAAAATAGATGTTAACAGGCTGACTCTTGCACATCACAGTTGAAAGGTAACCGAATTACTCAAGAAAGTGTTCATGAAACTGAACATCATGCAAGAGTAAGCTTGTTCACAGATAAAATGCGATAATTTTATACCTGAACAAAATTTACTTAATGTTATAAAAATAGCATAAGTTACCCCTCACAGCACAGATGAATAGTACAATTTGAAATATAAATAGTTCTGGGAATTTAAGTCAAGTTTCAGTCTGAATGGAAAAATGTATTAGGAAACACAGCACAACACTAGGACAAGCAACCCAATTGTGCAACCGTAATTGATAGTTCAGCAACACTGAGCGGAGAATGTATTACACTGGGTTAATAAATGTAAGAAGTCACTGCATGGATTACCTGGGCTGGCTTGGTGCCTTGATGTTCTCGATGCAGGAAAAACATTCACTTCACTAGACAAACGCAATATAAGTGTCAATGGCATGAGGCACAGTGCCGCTTTTCAAGGTCATACACCGGGCCACAGTCTTCTGGAGAGTTACCAAACACTGCAATACTCGTTAATTACTTCAAACCTGCAGCACTTAACCAAGAATCAAAACCAATTTACACAATGTATAGGTAGAGATATAATGATTGCAAATTGTTACTATTGCAATCTTAACTAGGCGCTAAGCCCACTAGATGAGATGGCAAGGAAAATAGATAATAACAGGCTGACTCTTGCGTACCACAGTTTAAAGGTAACCCAGTTACTCAAGAGAGAAAGTGTTCATGAAACTGAACATCATGCAAGAGTAATGTGGGGAATTGTGAGAGAAGTCTATCTGGGACACCGCCACTAGCAATAAACAAACTCCCAGGGAGATGACCGACTCGTATAAATTTTACCGCAGTCATTCCCTTTAAGGTATGTGAGAACTTTACCGCTCCTGGCCGCACCGAGGGGTACCTTCAATGTTCTCGTTACCCATGCACTCTAGACCAGTATAAATAAATTTGAGAAGATCATTTATTATAGTTATGTTAGGTTAAATTTAAGTGGACTGTATTGGTTGTGGAACAACTGATCACACGGAGAAGAGGTAGAGAACACATAGTTCAATGAACATGACCAACACTCACCTAATTAACAGCATCATAGCGGTGTATCGTAGATCGTTGACCTAGCTAAAGTACATCTACTGTGCGTAACAATATCATTGGCCAATAACAAAGTAAACAGCAGTGTACTTAGCTTTAGATGAGGGAGTCGTTCCGTTGTTGACGTCCTCCTGCGATCTGATTCGATCGCGATGGTATTAGCTGTCTCGTCGAGTCAAGGAAAGGGTTTAATTTCCGTACACTCTTATACGCCCACGAGACCGAGCGTTCGATTAACATGTGGTTGGTCGGGGTAGCGAATCAGATCCTCGCACTAATCCGACCTTTTGTACTGTTTATACGTATAACTTTACATATTGCGTGTATCCTGGCTTAATGCCCCACTAGTTTATACACATTCACAGTCTCGATACTTGAATTTCGAGTAGATAACTTACGATAAGTTAGTTCATTTCAATCACATCCAATATGGCGGTCGGGTATGGCGTACCTAAGCCAGACCCGGTCGACACAATCAACCCTGATTATTTACAACTCGGTTTCACAGTATTCACCATTTCCCAAAGTTCATCGAATATATTACAGTCTCTTCTAAGATGAACTCCCAACATCAGGGTTACGACTTTATCCTGCCGTATGGTCATTTCACTCAGTTCAAATAGGCCTATGACCGCGCACTCGCCGGCGGCCCACCTTATTTCACAATTATTGTCCGATTACTGGACCTCCTGGACCGATTGTCCCACTTTATATTCACCGCGCCACTGGATATTCCTCCACATTCGAAAGGAGGTAATTAAATCCGATTAGGTGGCCGGAATCTCCAAATTCTGACTCGCCATCATCACCTGAAATCGGGTGGGTGGGCTCCTGTTCACACTCTTTCCCTTCTCTGCCTCCTCCCTGCCCAGCCTCTTCCCGCTTCCTCCCCGCTGGTATGATGGTTCTCTATTACATACCCCCATGTACCAGCGGTACATTAAGGATATCTGTTCATATTGGAAAGTTTATCAATTACAACTTTCGGAAAATACCAATATTTTCCACACTGCGGCGGGCAGAGTTCGTTGTTAGACGATTCAAATTGTATCTCGTAAATTTTTGCGACTATTTTGCACGTACACAATCTTGCTGTTTTTCGTTACGAATCCACTGCAAGGATACCTCATTATCAGACCAAATTGTGGTGTCGCTAATATTTATCTCCGGCAATTTACTCCGTAAATAATCAGCTAATTTGACACCCACATAAATGGGGTTAATTCCAACTGAGGTAAAGTACGTAATTTAATTGGAGCCACTTTAGTTTTAGACATGACAAGAGAGATATCTTTATCACATTGAAAATAAGCGACTGCTCCATACGCCAATTTAGAAGCATTGCAAAAATGTGGAGTGTATTTTCCACTCCAGAGCGTGTTACACACCGCGGAAACTCCAACATTGGAACTCTCTCATAATCACCAATTAATTCTTCCCACCTGCAACGAATTCCTCAGGTAGGGTTTCATCCCAGCACACTTCTGCTTCCATGCCTCTTGTACCAACTTCCTCGGATTGTAAGAGGCGCCACTAAGCCTAGTGGATCGAAACATTTGAAACTTCAGCAAGTAGGGTTCTCTTCGTTAATTTCTTGGGCATACTATAATTATTAGGCTTTAACGATATCAAGTCTCTTTCAGTATCCCAAGTCAGTCCCAATACATTGCTACACCCAGATACTTCATCGCCGGGATTATCTTTATTTATTCGGTCCTTTAACCTGGACGAATTACTGTTCCACTCCTGAGCGGCATATTTGCTCCTTGCATTATGTCATTAGCCCCTTCATATATCTTCATTAGCTCCTCTTCAGTTGACGTCACCCCCAGGAAATTGTCCACATAGAATTGTTTACTCATTATTTCACTCAGTGGACCACCTGTACGTTTAAGGTGCGCATTTATCGTCGCCTGAAGTAAGAACGGACTAGAAGTAGCCCCAAATAAGACACTTCTGAATCTGAAAGTTTTCAGCGGACTAAGTGGATTGCTAGGATCCTCTGGCCACAGAAATCTTGTGTAATCCCGATCCGTTTCTTGCAATCCCACTCTCAGGAAAGCTTTACTTATATCTGCCGTAAAGGCATAATTATTAACTCTGAAATTCAATAACACATCTCCCAATTTCTCCCTCAGCGACAGACCTGTCATTAAACAATCATTCAAACTAGGTACATTTTTATTACCCCTGGCACTACAATTAAACACGATCCTCAAAGGAGTGGTTTTGGAATCCTTCTTCACTCCGTGATGAGGTAAGTAGTGGCCATAAATATTGGCTTGCTCAGGGGGTACCTCCTCTATGAACTGATTATTTAACTGTTCATTAATGATCCCATTATAAGCAGTCAGCAATTCTGGTGTCTTACTCAATTCGTGGAGCTGGGCCTTTAACTGACCATACGCCATCCGGTAATTAGTGGGTAGTTCCGGATGGTTTAGCTTCCATGGGAGTCGCACCCAGTATTGTCCAGACTCAAATTTAACATCCTTCAGGTATTGTTCCTGAGTGAAGGAATCATCTGGACTTTCTTCATTTACATTAATTCCCACTGTCCAGTTCCCACAATTTATGCACTGGTTTAACAGCATCCTCTGTAGAAGAATATTTACACTGGAATGACGTTTCATGAGTAAGGCACACCGTGACTGCATTTATGGCTTCCTCCAGTCATTCATTACTGCGAGGAAGCCTGCCATAAATTACATGGCCTTCACCAATGTTGAGAAGAGTGACACCACCTTTCTTCGTCCTACCCTTCACGAAGGTGGCATAATAGTCACTGCCTATCAAAACACTTACTGGTCCCACCGAGTCATTGCTTACTACGGAGGGTGCCAGTTTCACATTAGTCTCTCTGTGCTTGCCAGCCATATTAACTCCATTAAGTTCAGCCATGGTTATAGGATCAATAACCACTGAGGGTACAAATTAAATAGACCCTTTATTATTCATGGGCTTGCCAGCCACATTAACTCCATTAAGTTCAGCCATGGTTATAGGATCAATAACCACTGAGGGTACAAATTAAATAGTCCCTTTATTATTCATGGGCTTGCCAGCCACATTAACTCCATTAAGTTCAGCCATGGTTATAGGATCAATAACCACTGAGGGTACAAATTAAATAGACCCTTTATTATTCATGGGCTTGCCAGCCACATTAACTCCATTAAGTTCAGCCATGGTTATAGGATCAATAACCATTGAGGGTACAAATTAAATAGACCCTTTATTATTCATGGGCTTGCCAGCCACACTAACTCCATTAAGTTCAGCCATGGTTATAGGATCAATAACCACTGAGGGTACAAATTAAATAGACCCTATATTATTCATGGGCTTGCCAGCCACACTAACTCCATTAAGTTCAGCCATGGTTATAGGATCAATAACCACTGAGGGTACAAATTAAATAGACCTTTTATTATTCATGGGCTTGCCAGCCACATTAACTCCATTAAGTTCAGCCATGGTTATAGGATCAATAACCACTGAGGGTACAAATTAAATAGACCCTTTATTATTCATGGGCTTGCCAGCCACACTAACTCCATTAAGTTCAGCCATGGTTATAGGATTAATAACCACTGACGTCACAAATTAAATAAATTGTTTATAAAGGTGATTCTCACACCTTACTCTTGCACAAGTCGTAGCCACGCCTGTGCTAGCAATTAATTGGACTAATTGCTGTCCACCACACAATTAATTAACTGTGTACTCTATACTCACTTCCTATGATCAGTCACTTATTTATTAATTAATTAATTCAATAGTGATTAATTCACTAATCACATCCGGTTCAGGACGGACCAACGGGCGCTGTGGGGAATTGTGAGAGAAGTCTATCTGGGACACCGCCACTAGCAATAAACAAACTCCCAGGGAGATGACCGACTCGTATAAATTTTACCGCAGTCATTCCCTTTAAGGTATGTGAGAACTTTACCCGCTCCTGGCCGCACCGAGGGGGTACCTTCAATGTTCTCGTTAGCCCATTGCACTCTAGACCAGTATAAATAAATTTGAGAAGATCATTTATTATAGTTATGTTAGGTTAAATTTAAGTGGACTGTATTGGTTGTGGAACAACTGATCACACGGAGAAGAGGTAGAGAACACATAGTTCAATGAACATGACCAACACTCACCTAATTAACAGCATCATAGCGGTGTATCGTAGATCGTTGACCTAGCTAAAGTACATCTACTGTGCGTAACAATATCATTGGCCAATAACAAAGTAAACAGCAGTGTACTTAGCTTTAGATGAGGGAGTCGTTCCGTTGTTGACGTCCTCCTGCGATCTGATTCGATCGCGATGGTATTAGCTGTCTCGTCGAGTCAAGGAAGGTTAATTTCCGTACACTCTTATACGCCCACGAGACCGAGCGTTCGTTAACATGTGGTTGGTCGGGGTAGCGAATCAGATCCTCGCACTAATCCGACCTTTTGTACTGTTTATACGTATAACTTTACATATTGCGTGTATCCTGGCTTAATGCCCCACTAGTTTATACACATTCACAGTCTCGATACTTGAATTTCGAGTAGATAACTTACGATAAGTTAGTTCATTTCAATCACATCCAATATGGCGGTCGGGGTATGGCGTACCCAAGCCAGACCCGGTCGACACAATCAACCCCTGATTATTTACAACTCGGTTTCACAGTATTCACCATTTCCCAAAGTTCATCGAATATATTACAGTCTCTTCTAAGATGAACTCCCCAACATCAGGGTTACGACTTTATCCTGCCGTATGGTCATTTCACTCAGTTCAAATAGGCCTATGACCGCTCACTCGCCGCGGCCCACCTTATTTCACAATTATTGTCCGATTACTGGACCTCCTGGACCGATTGTCCCACTTTATATTCACCGCGCCACTGGATATTCCTCCACATTACGAAAGGAGGTAATTAAATCCGATTAGGTGGCCGGAATCTCCAAATTTGACTCGCCATCATCACCTGAAATCGGGTGGGTGGGCTCCCTGTTCACACTCTTTCCCCTCTCTGCCTCCTCCCTGCCCAGCCTCTTCCCGCTTCCTCCCCACTGGTATGATGGTTCTCTATTACATACCCCCATGTACCAGCGGTACATTAAGGATATCTGTTCATATTGGAAAGTTTATCAATTACAACTTTCGGAAAATACCAATATTTTCCACAAGTAAGCTTGTTCACAGTAAAAATGCAATAATCTTATCCCTGAACAAAATTAACTTAATGTTATAAAATAGCAAGAGTTACACGCTCACAGCACAGATGAATAGTGCAATTTGAAATAGTTCTAGGAATTTAACAGTCAAGTTTCAGTCTGAATGGGAAAATGTATTAGGAAACACAGCACAACACTTGGACAAGCAACTTAATTGTGTAACTGTCCTTGATAGTTCAGTAACACTGAGCGGAGAATTACACTGAGTTAATAAATGTAAGAAGTCACTACACTGAAATAAACTCTGAGCCTTTTATTAAAAGTCTTAATACAGGCTTACAGATAACAGTTAACTGTCTCTAAAGCGAAACACTGTTGCTGAAGGTCAGAATTAATCCTAGTGTAGAGGTGAGGGAAAGTTAGTGTAGTTAACCTGGGGTGTACGTGGCAACCCGCGCACCACTACATAACACAGCGTCTTCACAGGAGGCGGCGATTTCTTTGGGAGAATATGCGCTTTCTGTCGACTCACAGAGCCTGCGGCCTTGTCGTCGGTGCCCAGTCTATCTTCTTTCTTCACCTGGTCTGTGAGCGGTGGTGGAAATGTACAAGCATGAGAGATATGTGGGTGATGGTGGTAGCGACACAGCTAATCCCTCTCCCTTACATTACTCACTCTTTAAATTCATCTGGCTTATCAACCCACACTAAGCCACTAGGTAAAGTTAGCTTTTACAGGCAGGAAGCACACTGATATGGCAGGAACACTATAAAACGTTTACGTAGATGTGCTGGGGATGAGGACAGCTGTGCCTGCTGGCTACCTTAGTTTGTCCTGCCTGGCTTGTTTGTTGCTTTCAAGCCTGCTTGAATGTGCCAGTTAAACCCGTGTCAACCACTTGAAGATTATCTTGTAGCAGGCACGTATGCACACAGGAGACACATTCTTAAGAAGGGTGGGTGGGAAATCGTGGAAAGCTGGCAGCAGGACTGACGGGCACTCAGGCACGTATGTGGGCAGGCAAAACCGCCTCTAGACCATAGGTAAATAGAGGCGAATGGCTGAGTTCTAAATAGAGGGAGGAGGCAGGCGAGGGGTAGTGTAGATAGGCCTTCTTGTGCCACTTCAAACCAACACTTTTCGTTTAACTAGGTAGATCACTAGTCACAGCTCACACATAAGAGTTTCAGCAACAATGCAGCTGCGATCCAACGATATGAGTTGCATGATGAGTTGTCAGTCGAGTGAAATAAGCAGTCCTGGGAAACAAGGCCTAGGACCTCACTCACACACGTCCTCTCCCCTCAAACACTCAACCATTACTGCCCCGTTGAGGCGTGTGAGAAAACTTGACCCACTCCTTGTCGCATCCAAGGGGTCCCTTCGATATTCTCACTCTAAATCCACATCTATCCTTGACCAGTTTATTAAGAATGGGTAACACCAATAGTTACGGTATTGTTAATTTTAGTGGACTGTATGGGTTAATATCTGACTGACTGGGGAGAAGGAGGAGAGAGCACAATTAATTAATATTCACTCACCCTTTATCTGCGTCTTGGGTGTTCACTGGAGATCCTCATCATTCCCACCGCAGACCTACATTATCCCAACATACCTACTGGCCAGACGGTTGCTAAGATAATAAGAGTACTTACAGTGTGGAAGAAACAGCATTCTTGTCGCTATTCTTCGACGGATCTCGTGGTCCTGCTCGGTAGAGATTATACTTCCGGCAAGACGATGATGTTGATGGTTGTCCCGCTGAGTCAAGGAAGATTAATTTCCTTGAACTCTCTTACGCCCACGGGACCGGTCGTTTAATTAACATGCGGTTGATCGGGAATAGCGATTCATCTCCTCTCGCTATTCCCCTTTATTACAGTTTATACGTAATGTTTTACTCTTTTTGTTTACTATTATATTCCCTAAAGTGTTAACCCTCATTGTTTACTATTATATTCCCTAGTTTTTATTTAAATTTAAAATCTAACTGCCACAGTTCTTATATTAATTTTTATTATAATAATTAAGGTGCTAACTCAGGTACTAATTTACTTTACTTTCATTGTTTGCTATCATTTTCCCTAGCTCCTTTATTCCCAGCTTTAGTAAACTACCATAGTTCAATTAATTGCATTTGTATAAATTGACTAAGGTACAAATTCACGTGCCAAGAACTCTGTCAAATACCCTATATCTCTACAAACTCTTATTAAAAATTTGTAATAATCAAATAGTTCCTAAGAATTTAATCTAGTACCATATTATTAAGTTTAGTATTATCTATTCTTCTCAGGTCTAGTTATAGAATCACATCAAATCTTATGATTACAGGAATTGATCCTGATATCAACCTATTATTAAATGACTTACATGATTCCAACAGCAACTGCAACTATTAACAGCAGATCAAGCAAAGACATTACTCAGAGCCAACAATAACATAACTATCTTCAATTACAATGTTAGATCTTTGAGCAAACATTATGATGACCTCACAGCACTACTCCAATCCCTCCAGACCAATATGTCAATCATCACACTCACTGAGACCTGGCTGAAGCCTGATACTACAGATGTCTATGCCATCCCAGGTTACACAGCCATTCACAATTGTAGGACAGATCAGCGAGGGGGTGGAATAGCTATATATTACTCAGATCAACTTGAATGTATCAATAACTCTTGCATAAGGGATGAGCATGGAAAATATATTATAGCTAAATTTAAATCAAAAGACCTGCAAAAACCCCTCACAGTGATAAACAACATCTACAGATTACCACAGTCAAACATTCACCATTTTAGTGAAAAACTAGGTAAAATGATAACTGATGCACACATGAACAAAGACCATTTGCTGCTCACAGGAGACTTCAATATAAATATCCTACATGACCAGGACCCACAAGTAACAGAATTCACAAACACTATGAGCAACTGCTTGTTACTACCAACAATATCAAAACCTACAAGAATCTCCGAGACTAGTACCTCATTACTAGACCACATCTGGACTAATACTATAGCCCCTCTAAAATCAGGCATCATCACAGACAACACCACAGACCACTATCCGACCTTTCTCATAACTAATCTTGGTAAATTGCCCCTAGATATTACAAAAGTTACCTTCAGACTACACAATGAGTCAGCTGTAAATAACTTTATAACAGCTATGATTAACATTGACTGGCATAATGAGTTAGAAACATATACAGATACTAATGAATGCATCAAGAATTTCCTTAACAAAACCACCACCTCTATAACAAACATTGCCCTAAAAAAACTAAACAGATCACAGCTAAGAGACTTAACAATCCCTGGCTAACACCCAGCATCCTTAAATCCATTAACAAAAGGCACCAATATGAAAAACAATACAGAAGGGTCTAATAACCAGAGAACAATCCAAACGCTACTCATCAATCCTTACCAGCCTGATAAGGAGATAAAAAAATGTATTATGAGAACAGACTCCAGAACATAAAAGGTGATATGAAAAGACCTGGAAGACCCTATCTGCAATTCTAGGAAATAATAAGATAGCGAAAAACAACACCATCAAATTATCAAGAGCAGATGAACCCCTACTCTCACCTACTGAGACAGCAAACAGACTTAATGATTTCTTCTCCACCATAGGAAAGAATCTAGCGAGTAAAATCCCTAACTCAAACACCCGTCCAACAGACTACCTCACAAACACCTACCCTAATACGCTATTCCTAGCTCTTACCAACCCAATTGAAGTCTCGCTCATAATCAACACCCTTAAAAACAAGGCAGGAGACATAAACAGCTTACCAACTTTTATGTACAAAAAAGCTTCACAGGTACTGTCACCAATTATAGCAACACTATTCAATAAATCCATTGAAGCCTCTACCTTTCCATCAATTCTCAAAATAGCTAGGGTCACCCCGATCCACAAAGGAGGTGATCAAACAGACCTGAATAATTATAGACCAATTTCTAATTTACCATTGCTTTCTAAAATCTTCGAAAAATTAATTCATAGACAAATCTATTCCTACCTCGTCTCACACAATGTACTCAACCCCTGTCAATTTGGATTCAGGACAAACAAGAGCACAAACGATGCTATTACGCACATGTTGGAGTTAATATATACAGCACTTGAGAAAAAAGAAGTCCCACTGGGAATCTTCATTGATCTACGCAAAGCTTTTGATACAGTCGACCATGATTTACTACTCACAAAATTAGCACACTATGGTATAAGGGGGCACCCACTCAACTACCTAAAGTCATACCTCACCAACATAAGCCAATACGTGTACACAAATGGAGCGAACTCCTCCACACAACAAATTACAGTCGGAGTCCCTCAAGGAAGTGTCCTGGGGCCACTCCTATTCCTCATTTACATAAATGACCTACCGAATGCATCACAACTACTCAAACCCATTTTATTTGCAGATGACACAACATATGTCTTCTCTCACACAAATCCAGTTATACTGGCCAACATTGTTAATGCCGAATTACAGAAAATATCAACATGGATGACGACTAACAAGCTTACTCTCAATTCTGACAAGACCTACTTCATACAGTTTGGAAGCAAAGCCACAAATGTTCCACTTAACATAACACTCAATGGTACACCCATCACAAGACTCACAGAGGGAAAATTCCTAGGAATCCACCTTGACAGTAGCCTTAAATTCCAAATACATATACAACAAATTTCCAAGAAAATCTCGAAGACAGTAGGCATATTATCAAAGATACGCTATTATGTACCTCAATCAGCTCTCCTTGCACTATATCATTCACTTATCTACCCGTATCTCACCTATGGAATCTGTGCATGGGGATCAACAACGTTAAATCACCTTAGACCACTCATAACACAACAAAAGGCCGCAGTCAGAATGATAACAAATTCCCACTCTAGACAGCATACTCCACCAATATTCAAAAGTCTCAAACTACTCACCGTAAAGAACATTCATACTTACTCTTGTGCCTACTACATATATAAAACTTTACACTCTAATATAAACCCTCTGCTCAAAACTCTCCTCAACAACTTTAATAGGACCCATGACCACAACACAAGACACAGATCACTTTTTGATATACCCCGTGTTCATATCAACCTATGTAAAAATTCTATGCACATAAAGGGCCCCAGAATCTGGAATTCATTACCAGTAAATATTAAGATAATCTTGTCTGAAAATCAATTTAAGACTCAACTCAAAAACCACCTACTCACCCAAAACTAAATGATCATACTATAAACTACTTTGAAAAATGCTCATTGTTACTTTCCTATACGATAATCTCAATTTTTAATAATGTTACTATTATGTTACCCCCTACTCATATTATAAGTTAATGTCAAAAATGCTCAATGTTATTTTCCTTAAGATAATCTCAATTCCATATTATCATTCAAGAATCTTAACACCTGTAACAATCTAATATCTAATATCATTATATAATAATTTAAACAGTAAAATTTCATCATATTGTAATTTTGAAAATAATTTTTAACTAGAATAAACTCAATAAATTTCTCTAATATTAAGTACATAGTTTTTAAGGACTAGAATAAGCTGCCCCTAATGCCATGGCATGTCAGTGGCTCTCCTTGCACTCAATTTACATTGTAACTACTGATACCTATGTAATCTGCAATGAAATAAAATTTGTTTGTTTGTTTGTTGTTTGTTTAAACACTATTCACACGACGGTTTAATGTCCCACTAATTTATCCTCGTTAGAAGTTAATCCATTAATAATTGTGTACGATGAACACTGATCAAACCGACGCAAATTTCCTCTATCAAAAACCTGTAATGGCGGCGTCGGTCACTATTTAACACATTATCACTCTATTATTACAGTTTCTTGGACTTAATGTCCCACATTATTCCCGGCGAATATTCACAACATTCACTATTGTGAAGAGAGACCATTAACCACGATTTGGTCGTTGTAAACGCCGATTCCATTATAATCAGAACTCTCCCCACTGGCACACAAAAATTCAATGATGATCTAGTTATAGCTATTGAAACTGTACTCACAGATCAAGTGGGCAGGAAAAGACAACATAAACCTTCCACTAGAAATGACAATAAAAACCAATGTAAATATTATAATGACCCACAGCTACGCAATCTAACACATGCAGCTAGGAGGATTGGTAAAGCATACCGTGAGTGTAGAACCCCAGACCTTCTCAGAACATTCCAAGCTGCACTAACAAATGCAAGAAATAGAAAGCAAGAACTTAGGCAACAGGAATGGGAACAATTCGTTAATGGATTAAATAGGTCTACCCCTTTAAGTCTTGCATGGAAAGGTATAAATAAAATAACCAGGAAAAAGACTGGCAATGTTGCTCATCCCTTTCCACTTGAAAAAGCAAATGACCTCATAAATGACTGGTCCAAAATCTCCAGGCATGAAAACCTGCCATCTCATATTAGAGAAAACTTAGAGAGTGCTTCTGAAGAAATGTTTGAACTGATTAATTTTATGAGCCAAAATATTGATGAGAGTGATTGCCTCTTCACAGAGTATGAATTAGATAACGCATTAACCAAAGGTCGATCAACTGCTCCTTAGAGGATGGTATAACCTATGATATTCTCAGAACTTTAAGGCACGTGCCTAATAATCCTTTGTTGGCACTGTATAATACCAGTTACATTGAGGGAGTTCTTCCTACTTCCTGGACCAATAGTCTCATTGTGCCTATCCCTAAGCCCCAACAGCCTGATACATTTAGACCGATCTCCTTAACTAGCTGTCTTTGTAAAGTTTTTGAAAGAATGATACTTAACAGACTGTACTATAGAATCAGACACCAACTCTCCCCCTCCCTCTATGGGTTCATGAAAAGTAAGAGTGTGCAGAATTGTATCTCCACCTTTCTCACCTCACACACCTCTACTAGTTTTACCACATTTCTTGATCTAAAATCTGCATTTGATATCGCGAACAGAACTGTTATACTACATAAACTAGCCAAAATGAATATTGGTGGTAGCCTACTCTGCTGGATAATAGGATACCTGTCAAACAGAGTATCCTCTGTCCTCTACCAAGGCTTTAGAAGCGAGTCTAAAGAAATGTCCCTAGGTACACCACAGGGAGGAGTTCTCAGTCCCATGCTATTTAATATTCTGATTAATGCCCTCCTAAATGTTCTACCTGCCTCACCTAAACATATAGCTATAAGCTATGCTGATGACATCATGATCCATACAACAGGGCATAAAAAGATGAGTTCCGTTCTTAATGAAGTTCAAGCAATTTGTAATCGACTAGGCCTCATAATATCTTCCTCTAAAACAAAGATATTAACAAGCAAACGACATCCCCACCCATCTATTTGCAGGGTGAAAACATTAGTTACGTTAAAACTTACAGATATCTTGGTGTAGATGTACCCTTTACCAAATCTACTATACCACAACTAAATAAAAAATGCAAAGATAGACTAAATGCTCTTAAAGCTGTTGCTGGATACAACCCCAACTATGGTGCTAATGTGAGAATCGCGAGAATGATGTACATAGCCTATATTAGGTCCTTAATTGATTATGCTGCTCCCATGTTGATATTAGCTCGAGAAAGTTCTCTCCGACCCTTGGAGTTAATGCAAAATGAAGCTCTCAGAATTATTCTTGGCTGTCCCAAATCTACAAAGGTTCTTAATATGAGGAAGGAGCTTGGTATTACTAGTATCAGTGATAGGATTGTTGAGATTAACACTGTACTTGGTATTAGATTGTTAAGAAATGAACCAGACACTGTCACAATGAATCTTACTAAATGTCTAGAAGTAAATACTCACAGATCTAAATGGATTGTGAAAACATGCAATTACATTAAGTTTTACAACCTGCATGAATTGTATCACTGTAGGCAACAAGAGCATTTCACCCCTCCATGGAAGATGTGTTCATTTAATATCACATACCTGCAAGTCCCTCCCAAGAAGCTCATTGCTAGTAATCCCTTCCTTAAATCACTTGTTAAAGCAACTGCTCAAGAAGAAATTTATCGCCTAGCTGGTAGTAATAAGTTATCTCAAGTTATATACACTGATGGATCTAAACAGGAGTCTTCTGGCAGGGCTGCATCTGCTCTGGTTGCCACCTCCTAGTTAAGAACAATAATAATTTTTTTGAACTAGGCATAAGAATTAACAACTGGGCGTCTACACTGCAAACTGAATTGTTTGCAATCCTTATGGCACTAAAGCTAACTTATGACACTGAGCTTGACTCTATCATCATTACTGATTCTATGTCATCATTGATGGCTCTTGACTCCTATAATGACTCTAACAGCATGCTCATTGGAGAAGCCAGGTATAGATACTCAAAAATCCGGGACAAAGGAATTAAAGTACATTTGCTATGGATTCCGTCACACATTGGATTACTCCTTCATGATAAAGTTGATATGTTAGCCAAGAAGAGCACCCATAAGGAGAATGTAGAATATAACTTTGGTATATCTGTGTCTAGCATTAGGAATAATATTAGGAGAGAAATAAATAATGAAAATGATAGCTATAGGAATGCAGTTAGAAGCCTGAGTAGATCTATAACCCACTATGATAACATGAATGTAGATAAGTATGTTTATGGAGCAACTTGCAATGTGAACAGACTGACTGATGTTGTAGTGGCCAGGCTTAGAGCTTGGCTACAAGTACTTCTGGCAGTTTGGGAGATACACAGATGATGATCAAACTAAATGCAAATTATGTGATCAGGCATATGGTCACTGTCTTGAACACTATGTGCTGAATTGTCCACTTATTGAGGAATATAGAGATAGACAGTATAATAACCTATGTGACATGTCAAGATATCTTATTAGTGAAGGTAGGATACCACTTATTCTAAGCAAATTTCCTAAATTTGCTTTTAACAGATAAGTAAACTGTAGATATAAATCCAAATTAATTTCCATGAACGTGCCTATCTGTGCTCATGATAATGCGAGCACAGATGGGCATGTTTGTGGAGCAACTTGCAATGTGAACAGACTGACTGATGTTGTAGTGGCCAGGCTTAGGCTTGGCTACAGGTACTTCTGACAGTTTGGGAGACACAGATGATGATCAAACTAAATGCAAATTATGTGATCAGGCATATGGTCACTGTCATGAACACTATGTGCTTAATTGTGCACTTATTGAGGAATATAGAGATAGACAATATAATAACCTATGTGACATGTCAAGATATCTTATTCATGAAATAAGATACCTGCTTGTAACAGATAATTGAAATGTAGATATAAACCCAAATGTACAATTGTTAACCCCTTTGGGGCCTAGTGCCTAGGCCTTTTGTGTATCCATATGCTCTTGCGCTACCGTCCACAGGATGGATATGGGGTGCACAATAAACTAGCCACTTCGGTGGCAAAATCTAATCCCATCGTTCAACCTTTTTCATCTTATCCCACGAGACTGCCCCGCTCTCTGCCCTCGCTTGACCCAGCTCCGCTTACCCACGCGACTGTCGGGATGGCTCTGTTTTCATCTCAAGTAAAATACGAACCAACAGCCACACATTAAGAATATTCACATTAGAAAGGCTATCGAGTATAACATTTTGGGAAAATACCCAATATTTTCCACAGCGTCCGTCTGCTCGAGACCCACAGATAAACTCACTAACGTTTCCCCAAGAAAACTGGCCAGATACTGAGAGAAAGGAAGTTATCGTCTTACTGTAATGGGTCTGGATGGAGAAAGATATCCACAGTACTTCAAGATATCTTCTCCGAGATCCCCAGGTCTGATGTTGATAGTTAGTTTAATATCTTTATTATGCACCCCATACCCATCCTGTGGGCGGTAGTCAAAAGATTACAGAGGTACATAATGGGTCCAGGGACTGGGCCTCAAAGTTTTGATAGCTGAGCAAGTTACAAAGGTAATGAACTCACAAGTTTCAAATGTAATGAATCATGTAAGTAAATTTACTTACTTACTTTTATACATGGTTACAATCATAAACAAAATATAAAGCAATGAGCAATTTACTAGTCTACACCCGGTCACAACTGTAATGAGTTATTGGTGCAAATATTAATTGTTGGGTCACACACACACACATACACACAAACACACATACACCGACACACACGTATGTGTGGTAATGCTTTATTTAATGGGAGCAAAGTCAGGGTATTTTTCCAGAATAGTCTGTAATATACCACTGTGGATAAAATACTTTGACATATCTTGAACATTTCTGAGTGAGTTGTCTCTGAATTCATTAATTTTATCGCACTCCAGTACATAATGACGCAGGGTGTGACAATAATCCAACTGGCAAAGTTTACATTTTGTTTGGCCTACATCTGGTGGTGGTGATTTAACCTGCAATAGATACTTGTAACCCAGCCGGAGGCGGGCGGTAGTGACATCCAAGAGCCTGCTTATTTTGTTGGATGCACCATAGACATGTGGCTCCTCCTGCATGATAGAATGATGATAGATGGACTGACTGGTGTCAATCTCCCTGAGTCTTAAGTCAATAAAATTCAGTCAAAGTTCTTTTCGTATTATTGTTCTCAAACTGCTAACTGACAAGCCAAGATTGTAATCTACCCACTCTTTGAAAGCATAAAACTAGACACGTGGGTTGCCGCGCAGCTGTTCACAGCAGTTGTTGGCAGAATGGTGACTGGTCTGAGAAGAACGAACTAGCATATCTCCCGCCTAGGTCAAGTGTGGGGTTGCCAGTTCTCCTTAGCTAACATAACCTAATGTTCGCCTATTGAAGGCCTAAACCTACCTATTTTAAGGTCCTAGGGCTACCTTATTAATATCTAAAGTTGCCTCAATAATCCAAATATTAGTCACTACCTGTACAAACTTACCTAGACCTTCCTAGGAGAGTAAATCTATGAATTAATATGTGCAATCTCACTACCTCTGCCAACTTGAGTGTGTGTGTTGTTTGGGTAGGTGTGTGGGTTCATAAACTCGGAGGACCTACTGGTGGCAGGTTTAAAGCTTCATACGGCTTATTTACCCTGTGGAACTTGAGCTACTCAAAAAAGTTTCCACATCCCCCCGTCGGCGAAGGTAGACGATAAGTCTACATCAAGTTCACCTTCTGCAAGCCTGTTGTGATAAAAACACAGGTCTTATTCCTAGGCTTTATTGAACACAAAATCCATGTTACATGTCTGCAAAAGAAGAAAATACATCTAATGACTGCTGCTGCAGGACAGGTGATGTAAGGTGCATATGTCCTCAGAAAAGCTATAGCTACTGGCGACATATTTAAGCTTACCATGTAATCTGCATCATGAATGTATCTGTGTAAGAGAGAGACCACATGCCATGCTGGGCCATCGCCGTACTGTTTGTTGTTATTGTAAGGGGCCTCTGAGGTGGTGCAGTATTGTGTCCTGCTGCGGCTCTCCACAAGAGCGGTATCACTACAATCTCCCCCTTCTAAAATATCAGATACGGTAATCCTCCAAACGGTTAGGTGGGTGACGTGTACGTCCAGACCTTCGTAGCCCTTGAGCCTCTTCACCGGGTTCGGTATTTTCTAGCGGGGTTTGACTATCTGCTGGAGCGGCGTCCTCTATTTCAATAGGGGTAGCCTGAAAAGGCTTTCCTGGAGAAACGAAGCCTCTTTCGCAACATCTATTGGTGTATCTTGAGATTCCACTAACATTGGTTTCAACTGGGGCTAAGTGTCTTGTAGATACAGTAGTCTCTTCACCATTTTGGTAGCGAATGTGGGCATAATGCGGATTAGCTTGTAGGAGCTCTACCTCTTCCACTAAAGGATCCGTCTTGTTCATCCTAAGGTGACTCTTCAGGAGAATGGGTCCAGGGTGACATAACCAGGTGGGCATGGAGGCTCCGTGGGACGACGTGAATAGTTGAAGAGTCTCATGAGGGTAGCATTAGTAGCTGTGCACAGCAATGATCTAATAGAGTGAAAGGGCATCAGGTAAGACAGTCTGCCAGTGTTGAACCGGTGGAGTGCGAGATTTCAGTGTCATTGTAACTGACTTCCATATAGTACCATTGAACCGCTCCACTTGACCATTGCCTTGAGGTTGTAGCTTGTTGTTCTGCAGCAAGCAATCCCTTTCAGCCAGCCAAAAACTCCTGAAGTTCATTACTCATGAACGAGGATCCCTGTCTGAATGGATATAGGCCGGCATACCAAAAATGTGGAATAACTGGGAAAGACAACTGATGACAGTTGAAGCAGTCATATTTGCACAGAACACAGGAAACCTAGAATATTCATCTATGTTAAGGAAATACCTATTCTGGTTTATGCTTGGTAGAGGTCCTTTGAAATCTATATTCAGTCTCTCGAAAGGCTGGGTGGCTTTTATGAGATGAGTTTTCTACTCTGGCTGGTGAAAGTTTGGCTTGCACTCTGCACAGTACTCTGCATGATCTGATCACTTGTCGCACCTCTTCCACTGAGTAGGGCATATTCTTATTCTTAAATTTAACAAAATGATACAGGCGTGTAACTCCTGGGTGACACAAGGCCTTGTGGAGCTCTGAAAGTGATTACCAAAGGTATTGGTCTAAATATATTGTACATGCGATTTTCACGGTTTTCAATTTATTTATTTGGAGCTTTCAATAGAAGTTGAAGTTTCGGGGGTATTTTGGGTTTAAGGGTTTTTGGGGTTTTTTAAATTCTGCCCACACACTGTGAAATTTGAATTTATGTTTCTATGTACAGTACAAGCCTTTATCTAAAAACAAAAAAACTGAAAAAAGTGTTTCATGTGTTTAAATTTTATCCAAAAATTTATAAAAAAAAAAAAAAAAAAAAACCCCCTGAAGGGTTATATGTGCGGGCCCCTGTGGCCTATGTGGGGATGGAAAATTAAAGATATAATGTTGGGATTGTGTGCAGGGTATTTTCTGCTTTTATTGTGCATTGCGTATTTGTGTAATGCCAAGACGAAATAAAGTAAATATTGATTTTCGATTTTTTATTTATCCGTCTTCTATATGTATGTTAATGTATTGAAAGGGTTTTTAAAATAAAAAAAAAAAAATCGCAGAAACCCCACGGCCTGGTCACGCCCGGGCCCGGGGGCGTTGCCCCGGGAAATTTCTCCCCAGGTGTTTCCCAGGGCAGACCACCCCTTTCTAACCAACCTAGGTAAATTCCCAAGATGTTAAAAAAGTTACCTTAGACTACATAACGAGTCAGCTGTTAATAATTTTAAAACAGCTATTATTAAATTACCATAATAGTTAAAACATATTCAGTTAATGAATGCATCAAAATTTCCTTAAAATACCCACCACCTCTTAACAAACATTGCCCTAAATAAACCAAACAGATCACAGCTAAGAGACTTAACAACCCCGGGCAACCCCAGCATCCTTAAATCCATTAACAAAAGGCACCAAAATAAAAAACAATGAAGGGGGTCAAAACCAGAAACAACCCAAAGCTCTCATAACCTTACCAGCCTGATAAGAAGGCCCAAAAAAATTGTATTTGAGAACAGACTCCAGAACAAAAAAGGTGAAAAAAAAATGAAAACCCTATCTGCAATTCTAGGAAAAAAAAAGATACCCAAGAACAATACCATCAAATGAACCTACTCCCCAACAAAGAAAAAACAATTTTTTTTCCCACCATAGGAAAGAATCAGGAGTAAAACCGCTAAAACCCCGCCCAACAGCTCCTCCCCCCCTCCCTCCCTTTAAACATTTTCCCTAGCTCCCCCCCCTTTAAATTTGTCATAATCCATTAAAAACAAGGCGGAGACATAAACAGCTTACCACCTTTATGTAAAAAAAGCTTCCAGGTACTGTCACCAATTATTAAACTTTTAAAAAAAATCCATTGGCCCTCTCCTTCTCATAAATTTCCAAAATAGCTGGGTCACCCCCCATCCACAAAAGGGGGTGATCAAACGGACTTGAATAATTATGAAATTTCTAATTTAACCCTTTTTTAAAATTTTAAAAAATTTAAATTTTAACGATTTATTTCCCCCTCGTCTCCACAATGTCTAACCCCTGTCAATTTGGTTCAGGGAAAAAAGGCACAAACGATGCCATTATACACATGCTAGATTAATATACACCCCCTTGGGAAAAAAGAGGTCCCCCAATCTTATTGATCTAAAACTTTGATCAGTCGAGTTTTTTCTCCCAAAAAAAGCACACTAGGATAATGGGGCCCCCTCCACCTAAAGTCATACCAAAAGAAGCCAATACTGTACAAAATGGAGGAACCTTCCACACAACAAAATTCAGTCAGTCCCTCAAGGAAATTTGGGGCCCCTATTTCATTTTTGACCTACCAAGATCACAACTACCAAAAATTTTTATTTTTTAGATGAAAAAATATTCTTCTCTCCCAAAACCAGTCATACCCAACACTGTTAATGCCGAATTCAGAAAATATCAACATGGAGGACGACTAACAACTTATTTAATACTGACAAGACCTACTTCATACAGTTTGGGAAAAAAAAACAAATGTTCCCCTTTAAAAACCTCAATGGTTCACCCATCACAAGACTCACAAAAGGAAAATTCCTAGGAATCCACCTTGACATGCCTTAAATTCCAAATACACATAAAAAAATTTCCAAAAAAAACTAAAAAAGTAGGTATTATCAAAGATTATTATTGCCTGAATCAGCTCTCCCTTTCACTATATCATTCCATCTACCCTTATTCCCCATGGAATCTTTGGGGATCTCAACATTAAATCACCTTAGACCCCCATAACCCACAAAACACGAATGATAACAAACCCACCCAGGGGCATACTCCCCCAATTTAAAAAGCCAAAACTACTCCCCTAAAGAACATTCATTTTATTCTTTTCCTACAAAAACTCTACACCTAATATAAACCCTCCGCTCAAAATTCTCCCTCCCCAAACTTTAATAGGCCCCATGACCACAACACAAGACACAGATCATTTTTTGATATCCCCGAGTCCATATGGGACGTTAATGTTTTTCAATTTTTGTTTGTTTACTGCCCCTTTGGGGAGGGGCTATGTCTGTTTTTTTTATAACTGGGGACGACCAATGTCCATGCCCTTCCCCAAAAATGTTAAAAGCACGTGATAGGGGTTTTGCGTTCTTGATGAACAGGGGAGTTCCAGGAGGCTGGAGTGGGTGCATGGGCATCTCATTTATTGCCTTTTCAAAATCATTTGTTGTCAGGGTTTTCAGATAGGCTGGTCTGCCAAGTTCTTGGGCCCCTCTAAAAATTTATATAGGTCTTGCCAGCTTTAGGGGTGCTAAAAAAGTCATACTGGGACTTAAGTAACTCACTCATTTTCCCGGGTTTATCTGTGTAGGACCCATCCCGGTTAAGTAGGGGTCCAATAATGGATGTTGTTCTCGATTTTGATTTGGAAAAGAAAAAAAATATTTTGGGGTTTTTTTAATTTTTTTTTGGGTTTTTTAGTTCTTCCCGTTCTTGATTCCTGTAAGATTCCTTTATTTTTAATTCGATGTTTGCTATTTCACCAGTGTCTCCTACTATTTGATTTTGGCCCTTGTGTGCCCCTTATTTTTTGCCTTCGCCTGTATGGGGAGCGCCTCTTCTAGTTTACATCTTCCCCCCCTTTTTCCTTGGGAACCTTGAGAAACCCAAGTGCCACAGAGTTTTTTTTCGGAGACAGAGAATTTTCATGGCACACATAAGTACGATAAACACCAAAATTACTGGGAACGATTGAAGCCCCTTGATTTTTACCCCCTGAACCAGGCAAGAAAGACACAAAAAATATACATTTGGGAAAACCGGGGGACTAGCCCCAAATCTTTAAAAAAAATCACTCAAAACCCAAAAGACTGGGCAGGAGATTAACACCCCCCAATGAAAACGGGGGAGTAGAATGCTGAGAAAACACAATAAGTGTCGGGGGGCCCAAGAATGTTAAACCCCCTCCAGCATACATGGGGAATTACAAATGACCCTGACTGTCTTCGAAAGCTTTGGGACAATTCCTAAAGTCAGTCCTGGCCGGGTTTGGGTTTCGAGTCTTTTTACCGGCAAGCAGCAATAGCCTGGTTGATCGCCCTGACCCCGGGGGCCTGGTCCGACCGGGCCGCGGGGGTTTGATCCGAAACCCCCCCGGTATTTAACAAAAAAAGCGAAATCTTAAATTTTTGCTAATTTACCAATGATTTGGTGAAGGGCTCCTGACCCAAAGGTAGGGTTTTTTAGTCTTTTCTTGGAAAAATTAAATTTCCCCCCCTTTTTTTTCCCCCCTCTTTTTCTTTAACACTTCCACCCCCCTCCGTTTCCCCCTCCTGCTTTCCTATTATTTGGTGTCTTGATATTTTCCCTTGAAATTTCAGCTCCTAGGTCGGGGGAAAGGGTTGTTGTTCATCCCTTTCCCGTTGGGCCCCTCGGTGGTGGTCTAGTTTTCTGGGAATCTAGATCATCGGGGTGTGTGAGCTGCCTTCTAGATCATCTAGGATGTGCTGAGCTCCCTTCAGATCATCTAGGGAGGGCTGACTGCCTTCCAGATTTTTGGGGGGTGACTTGGTCCCCCAGGGTGAACGGTTGTTAACTGATTCAGACTTTTCCGTTGAAGAGTCAATAAGGCCCCCTATGTCAGACACAAACAATTATTTTTTTGAAGAATATATGGGAAATGCGTATTTCAAGACCTTGATTTTTTGTAGGGGATTCAGGCGGTCTTTTTTTTTATGCAAGGTTTGCAATACGTATCTTTCCTTGAGGACGCAATGAATCTCGCTAGTGGTTAGAGTGTAAAAACAGATGTACAGTAGCAGCGGGGAAGCACATTTCGGGAAGTTGTTGAACTAAGAATGTAATGTACATTGTCAATGGTATAAGTTGGAAACACCAATTTCATTGATGGTGAACACATGCTGCGTAACAGAGATCAGCTGGAATGTCAACGACACCAATGGAAATAATTCACTCTGTCTGACTTTTTGGTTATCCTGGGTTCTCTACACATATGCTGCTATGTATGATGATCTATGTAACTGTATTTGTGTATACCTGAATAAACTTACTTACTTACTTACTTACTGACACTGCCATAGGACTCTGGTACTCCAGACTTGTTTAGAATAAGGTTGGTTATGAGAGAGCACAATAATTTAGCCATTCACTTCTTCCATACTCCTCCTCCAATGTGATATCCAATTTTCTTTACCTAACTCGTTTGATACCCTCATCACATTACTTTTATCTATGTTCACTTTCAACTTTCTACCTTTACACGCCTTCCCAAACTCGTCCACTAACCTTTGCAACTTGTCTTTAGAATCTCCTAAAAGCACAGTATCATCAGAAAAAAGTAACTGTGTCAACTCCCATTTTGCATTTGATTCCCATAATTTAATCCCACCCTCTCCCCAACACTCTAGCATTTACTTCTTTTACCCCCCCGGCAAAATTTGAAAAGATAATTATTTACCCTCACATACATCTCTCTCGTACACTCACTTTTCACATCAGTCGCAGTCACTTCTAAAATACCTCCATCTGGTTTTTCAGATCTCAGAAAAGACGCGAGTGTTGGTTCTTCCCCAGAGCCGCATTAAAGGCATGGTCGCTTTATAAAGCACAACAACCGTATCGCTTTCAGCGATGCCAACTTTGACTGGAGCGAAATGATGTTCCTGAAGCAGGTGTATCGCTACAGAGAAACACACAGTAAACATGGAGGGTCGCCTCGCTCCACCCCATCTTCTTCACCATTCCATTACAGTCAGGGATTGGATAAATTCCCAGGGAAGAGCACAGCGTCGTCCTTTGTGAAGAATAGAGGAAAAGAAACATCAAAGTCGGGAAAAAGAGGAAATAAGGCAAGTCACATTACCTGTCAGACAAAAGTCACCATGGAATGAAAAACAGCTCACGCAGAAGCAAAGTTCAAAGGGAAGGCACAGGAATGGTCAGTTCGGAATTCCGGAAGAGGAAATAGAGCATTTAAGTACAAAGACCCAAGGAAGAAAACAGAACAAGAAAGATCAACGGAGTCCCTCAAGGAAGTGTCCTGGGGCCACTCCTATTCCTCATTTACATAAATGACCTACCGAATGCATCACAACTACTCAAACCCATTTTATTTGCAGATGACACAACATATGTCTTCTCTCACCCAAATCCAGTTATACGGGGCCAACACTGTTAATGCCAATTACAGAAAATATCAACATGGATGACGACTAACAAGCTTACTCTCAATACTGACAAGACCTACTTCATACAGTTTGGAAGCAAAGACAAATGTTCCACTTAACATAACACTTAATGGTACACCCATCACAAGACTAAAGAGGGAAAATTCCTAGGAACCCAAATTGACAGTAGCCTTAAATTCCAAACACATATACAACAAATTTCCAAGAAAATCTCGAAGACAGTAGGCATATTATCAAAGATACGCTATTATGTCCCTCAATCAGCTCTCCTTGCACTATATCATTCATTTTATCTACCCGTATCTCACCTATGGAATCTGTGCATGGGGATCAACAACGTTAAATCACCTTAGACCACTCATAACACAACAAAAGGCCGCAGTCAGAATGATAAAAAAATTCCCACTCTAGACAGCATACTCCACCAATATTCAAAAAATCTCAAACTACCACCGAAAAAAATTCCCTATTTCTTTTGTGCCTACTACATATATAAAACTTTTCACTCTAATATAAACCCTCTGCTCAAAACTCTCCCCACCAACTTTAAAAAGGACCCATGACCACAACACACACACAGATCACTTTTTGATATACCCCGGGTTTATATCAACCTATGTAAAAATTCTATGCACATAAAGGGCCCCAGAATCTGGGAAATTTATTACCAGTAAAATTTAAGATAATCTTGTCTGAAAATCAATTTAAGACTCAACTCAAAACCACCTACTCACCCAAACCTAAATGATCATGCTATAAACTACTTTGAAAAATGCTCATTGTTACTTTCCTATACGATAATCTCAATTTTTAATAATATGTTACTATTATGTTACCCCTACCATATTATAAGTTAATGTCAAAATGCTCAATGTTATTTTCCTTAAGATAATCTCAATTCCATATTATCATTCAAGAATCTTAACACCTGTAACAATCTAAGATCTAATATCATTATATAATAATTTAAACAGTAAAATTTCATCATATTGTAATTTTGAAAATAATTTTTAACTAGAATAAACTCAATAAATTTCTCTAATATTAAGTACATAGTTTTTAAGGACTAGAATAAGCTGCCCCTAATGCCATGGCATGTCAGTGGCTCTCCTTGCACTCAATTTACATTGTAACTTCCGATACCCATGTAATCTGCAATGAAATAAAATTTGTTTATACAACCTTGTTAGTAAATTGTTAGTAACTTTGTTAGTAAATTGTTAGTAACCTTTTAGTAACTTTGTTAGTAACCTTGTTAGTAACATTGTTAGTAACCTTGTTAGTAACTTTGTTAGTAACATTGTTAGTAACATTGTTAGTAACATTGTTAGTAACATTGTTAGTAACATTGTTAGTAACATTGTTAGTAACTTTGTTAGTAACCTTGTTAGTAACCTTGTTAGTAACCTTGTTAGTAACCTTGTTAGTAAATTGTTAGTAACCTTGTTAGAAACCCTTTGTTAGTAACCTTGTTAGAAACCCCTTGTTAGAAACCCTTTGTTAGTAACTTTTTAGTAACCTTGAGTAACTTTGTTAGTAACATTGTTATAAATTGTTAGTAACATTGTTAGTAACATTGTTAGTAACATTTTTGTAACCTTGTTAGAACATTGTTAGTAACCTTGTTAGTAACATTGTTAGTAAATTGTTATAACATTGTTAGTAAATTGTTAGAAACCCTTTGTTAGAAACCCTTTGTTAGAAACCCTTTGTTAGTAACCTTGTTAGTAAATTGTTAGAACCTTGTTAGTAATTTTGTTGAACATTGTTAGAAACATTGTTAGAAACATTGTTAGTAACTTTGTTAGTAACATTGTTAGAAACATTGTTAGTAACATTGTTAGTAACCTTGTTAGAAACATTGTTAGAAACCCTTGTTAGTAACATTGTTAGTAACATTGTTAGTAACATTGTTAGTAACATTGTTAGTAAATTGTTAGTAACATTGTTATAACATTGTTAGTAACTTGTTAGTAACATTGTTAGTAACATTGTTAGTAACATTGTTAGTAACATTGTTGTAACATTGTTAGTAACATTGTTAGTAATTTTGTTAGTAACATTGTTAGTAACATTGTTATAACATTGTTAGTAACATTGTTAGTAACATTGTTAGAAATTGTTAGTAACATTGTTAAAATTGTTATAACATTGTTAGTAAATTGTTAGTAACCTTGTTAGTAACATTGTTAGTAACATTGTTAGTAACATTGTTATAAATTGTTAGTAACATTGTTAGTAAATTGTTAGTAACCTTGTTAGTAACATTGTTAGTAACATTGTTAGTAACATTGTTAAAATTGTTAGTAACATTGTTAGTAACATTGTTAGTAACATTGTTAAAATTGTTAGTAACATTTTTTAAAATTTTGTAAATTTTATAACATTGTTAGAAACTTTGTTAGTAACATTGTTAAAACCCTTTGTTAGAAACCCTTTGTTAGTAACCTTGTTAGTAACTTTGTTAGTAACATTGTTAGTAACATTGTTAGTAAATTGTTAGTAACATTGTTAGTAACATTGTTAGTAACATTGTTAGTAACATTGTTATAACATTGTTAGTAACCTTGTTAGTAACCTTGTTAGAACCTTTGTTAGAAACCCTTTGTTAGTAACATTGTTAGTAACCTTGTTAGTAACTTTGTTAGTAACATTGTTAGTAACTTTTTAGTAACATTGTTATAAATTGTTAGTAACATTGTTAGTAACATTGTTAGTAAATTGTTAGTCATTGTTAGTAACATTGTTAGTAACATTGTTAGTAACTTTGTTAGTAACCTTGTTAGTAAATTGTTAGAAACATTGTTATAAATTTTAGAAACATTGTTATAACTTTGTTAGTAACATTGTTATAACATTGTTAGTAACATTGTTAGTAACATTGTTAGTAACATTGTTAGTAACATTGTTAGTAACATTGTTAGTAACATTGTTAGTAACATTGTTAGTAACATTGTTAGTAACCTTGTTAGTAACATTGTTAGTAACATTGTTAGTAACCTTGTTAGTAACATTGTTAGTAACATTGTTAGTAACATTGTTAGTAACATTGTTAGTAAATTGTTAGTAACATTGTTAGAAACATTGTTGAACTTTGTTAGTAACCTTGTTAGAAACATTGTTAGTAACATTGTTAGTAACATTGTTAGAAAATTTTTAGTAACTTTGTTAGAACTTTGTTAGTAACTTTGTTAGTAACTTTGTTAGTAACCTTGTTAGTAACCTTGTTAGAAACCCTTTTGTTAGTAACCTTGTTAGTAAATTGTTAGTAACATTGTTAGTAACATTGTTAGTAACAGTTAGTAACATTGTTAGTAACTTTGTTAGTAACATTGTTAGTAACCTTGTTAGTAACATTGTTGTAACCTTGTTATAACATTGAAAACATTGTTAGAAACATTGTTAGTAACATTGTTAGTAACTTTGTTAAATTTTGTTAGAATTTTGTTAGTAACCTTGTCAGAACATTGTTAGAAACCCCTTGTCAGTAAGCTTGTTAGTAACCTTGTTAGTAACCTTGTTAGTAACTTTGTTAGTAACCTTGTTAGTAACTTTGTTAGTAACTTTGTTAGTAACCTTGTTAGTAACTTTGTTAGTAACTTTGTTAGTAACCTTGTTAGTAACTTTGTTAGTAACTTTGTTTAACCTTGTTAGAAACCCTTTTAGAAACCCTTTGTTAGTAACCTTGTTAGTAACTTTGTTAGTAACCTTGTTAGTAACCTTGTTAGTAACCTTGTTAGTAACCTTGTTAGTAACCTTGTTAGTAACTTTGTTAGTAACTTTGTTAGTAATTTTGTTAGAACTTTGTTAGTAACCTTGTTAAACCTTGTTAGAAACCCTTTGTTAGTAACCTTGTTAGTAACTTTGTTAGTAACCTTGTTAGTAACCTTGTTAGTAACCCTTTTTAGTAACCTTGTTAGTAACCTTGTTAGTAACCTTGTTGTAACCTTGTTAGTAACTTTGTTAGTAACTTTGTTAGTAACCTTGTTAGTAACCTTGTTAGTAACCTTGTTAGTAACCTTGTTAGTAACTTTGTTAGTAATTTTGTTAGTAACCTTGTTAGTAACCTTGTTAGTAACCTTGTTAGTAACCGTTAGAACCTTGTTAGTAACCTTGTTAGTAACCTTGTTAGAACCTTGTTATTAACCTTGTCAGTAACCTTGTTAGTGTTTTTATTAACCTTGTTATTAACCTTGTCAGTAACCTTGTTAGAAACCCTTGTTAAAACCCTTTGTTAGTAACCTTGTTATAACCTTGTTATTAACCGCAGTAACCTTGTTAGTTTTTGTTAGTAACCTTGTTATTAACCTTGTCAGTAACCTTGTTATTTTGTTAGAAACCCTTTTTAGTAATTTTGTTAGTAACCTTGTTAGTAACATTGTTAGTAACCTTGTTAGTAACCTTGTTAGTAACTTTGTTAGTAACCTTGTTAGTAATTTTGTTAGTAACCTTTTGTAACCCTTGTTAGTAACATTGTCCACAAAGTTTTACACTCAGGTTTGCAACTTGTTCACTTGTATTTAACTTTGTTAGAGTTTTAAATTAAGTCTTACTTAGTGTAGAATGTTAACTAAATGAAGAGTCAAATAAATTTAATACTGACAACCCGACAACTTCCCGTGAACTGTAATGAACAAAAAGAAATGTTATTTAATGATTAACTAAAAACATGCGAAGATCAATCACATTTGATTATTAAAAAATGTTTTTCACAAAGTATAGAAAAAGAACTACCAATTAGCCCCCCCCCCCCTTTCTTCCTTTTTATTAGCGCTTTCTTATTAAAAAAAAATCTCCCTTTAACAGGGGTTTTACAAGGTTAGGTTAAGGGTCTCTAACTTTATTGACAAGCATTGACAAGTTAAGGATTACTAACTATATTGACAAGCTAAAAGCTGTTACCCCCCGCTGATCTGTCAGCAGGGGGGGCACTGGGCATTTTTGCTTTTGACCGAGGGGTGGCACCAGGGCCTCTTGGCAAAAATGAACACTGGGAATTGGGGCTGCACTATGCCCTCAGTGATTACCTTTTGGGAAATTTCCAATGGGAAAGTTGAAAATCCAGGGCAAATGCCAAAGGAAAGGTCAGGCCCGAGGGAAAGTCAATTCAATGACCCATTCACCCAGAACCCATGATATAGAGACTATACTCTGACATTTACTTATGCAAGAGAAGAAATGCCAACTGCTGTAAGCTACATCAATCACCAGCTAAGAGCTATATCAGCTTGAGGAAACCGATGGCAGGTAACATTTGCACCAGAGAAAACAAAAAATGATGATGGTCTCTAGGCACCATGATGGTAATGCCGGAGCAGTAGTAAGAAAGGAATGGGAGAGTGTAGGTACCTGGGGAAGAATTTGGGATATCCTTGAGGTGAAATATGACCCCAAAACCCGACCATGAAGAACCACATTGTAAATCTTGCAAACAAGGAAGCCGGGGTTTAAACAGCACTTCGACGTACCCAAAAGCGGAAACCCGCAAGACACAGCACCCGACCATCCACAACACTCTCCCCCAGAGCCACAGGCCCTGGGGCAGGGTGCACACCCTCCCTACCCCATCAACGATTTCACCCACAAACGTGTCCCTTGCCCGCCTGGGGGCCCCCTCACCAGGGCCTCCCTGGCCCCCGGGTTTCCTGCGGGTTGCGTCCTGCCTGGGTATCACACGCCCATGCAATCCGCAGCTATGTGGTCATAGGCTCCACATAGCCGACATGTCCCCTTTTCCCCGGGTATGTCACATAAAACCGATTCCGAAAATCAGGCATCACTACAATGAAGGGTTTGGGCCTTAGAAGAGTCATCTTCAGAGAATAAGCCCCTCTCGTATAGTCCCCCGGGGTCCCCACTCCATTTCCCCCACCTTCACCGATGGATCACTCCATACTCGCTGAAAATGCCACTAATGTCCACAGCGCTCACCTTGAACGGAACATTTTTGGGATCTTTATCCAATTATACGTCCTTGATACGTCCTCAAACGAACTTTCATGCCGAATTCACTGGAACTCATGGAACTCAGTGTTCATCAAGGAAAATGCAAGTAGCCCCTATCACGTGCTTTTAACATCCTATGGAGAGGGGGGATAGACACTGGGGTGTCACACTGCTTTGATCCGGGGATTGCCATTTCACAAATAACCCAATGTACCTATTTTAAAGGGTTATATCTACCTATATTAGGGGGGCTAGAGCCCATTATTAATATCTAACGTTGCCTCAATAATCCTAATATTAGTTACTAACTGTACAAACTTTCCTAGGGGCCCTTTCCCCCGGGCAATAAATTTTTCAATTAAAATGTACAAAATTGTTACCTCCGCCAACTTGAATTTTGTATTTTTTTTTTGGTTGGGTGTGTGGGTTCATGTACCCGAGGACCGATCCGTGGTATGTTTAAGGTTTCCCACGGCTCACCCCGTGGGGAAATTAAGCGAATTAAAAAATTTCCACACGGTTCTTTGAAAAATTCATCTACAAGAAGGCTTATAAAGGGGCAAAAACTTCCCCCACAGTCACATCATACTAACAAAGGCCACACCTCACAGTAGCGTGGGCAATACCTGTGAAGAGGACCTGAAACCTTCCCGAATTAAGATTTTCCAATTTATTTATTAAATTCTTTCCCCAAAATTTTTTTTAATTATCAATGAATCCAATTTATATAAACCAAAAGAAATATTCATATTATTTTCAAAACTACTTTTAATGAAACATGATTCTATTATATTCCTCTAAACCCAAATGGACTTGCTTGATACAACTTTTCAGCATTTTAAAAAATCAATTGATGGTTAAAATCTTCACATAAATAAATAGAGCATTAGAATCTTGTCCAGTTCTAATGCTATATTTATGTTTTTTTAATCTAAGTTCAAGACTTTTACCAGTTTGACTGTAATAAACTTTATCGCATATTTTACAAGGAATCTTATAGACAAAACCCGTGGGCATTTTACCCGGGATGCCACATGATTTCCCAAAAAGGCGAAAAAATGACATGCCCATGCACTCCGCTCCAGGTCCCTGACTCATGGAACTCAGTGTTCATCAACATCCTATGGAGAGGGAGCATAGACCCCGAGGTCGTCCCGCAGTTACAAAAAAACAAAGACATAGCCCCACTCGAAAAAGGGGGGCAGTAAAGCAATAGAAAAAGAACTACAGACCAATAGCGCTAACGTCCCATATCAAAAAAAATCTTTGAAAGGGTTCTAAGAAGCAAGATCGCCCCCTCATCTAGTTACCCAAAAATTACACAACCCAGAGCAGCATGGGTTTAGAGGCAGGTCGCTCCCTGTCTGTCCCAACTACTGGACCACTACGACAAGGTCCTGGGTGCTCTAGAAGACAAACAGAATGCAGATGTTTTATACACAGACTTTGCAAAAACCTTTTATAAGTGTGACCATGGTGTAACAGAAAAATGCATGATTGGGGGAAAAACAGGAAAAGTTGGTAGGGTGTATCTATAATTTCCTAACAAGTAGAACACAAAAGAGTAGTCAAAGAGAAAGTCTTAGGGGGTACGGTGAAAAGCTCTGTTCCACAAGGCACAGACTCCCCCCATCCTGTTCTTCATCCTTATATCGGGCATTGACAGGATATCAGACACAGTGCCGTGTCTTCCTTTGCAGATGACAAACCCCAATTGTAAAGACAGTTTTCCCCCATTGAAGACACTGCAAGACTCCCAAACAGACATCAACCAAATCTTTAAATGGGCTGCAGAAAAAAATTGGGGTTTAATGATGAGAAATTTCCCAAATTTCCCGATATGGAAAACGGGGGGAAATTAAAATCTCATCGGAGATAAAAAAAATTCCAACCACACAATAGAGCGAAAACCAATGTCAAAGACCTGGGGGGTGATCATGACAGAGGATCCACCTTTAAGGACCATAACACTGTAGCAATGCATTGCCAGAAAAAAGACAGGATGGATAATGAGAACCTTCAAAAAACCCGGGATGCCAAGCCCATGTTGACACTTTTCAGGTCGCTTTTTCTATCTAGGCTGGAATATTGTTGCACACTAACTGCACCTTTTAAGGCAGGTGAAATTGCTGAACTAGAAAATGTGCAGAGAACCTTCACCGCACGCATAACTGCGATAAAAACCCCCTCAATTAATGGGAATGCTTGAAGTTCCTAAACCTGTACTCCCCCAGAACACAGGCGGGAGAGATACAATTATATACACTTGGAAAAAACCTAGAGGGATTAGTAGCAAACTTGCACAGAAAATCACTACCTACGAAAGAAAAGACTCGGCAGACGATGTAACACCCCCCCCAATGAAAAGCAGGGGGGCCCCTAAACAAGTTGGGGAGACAACACAATAAGTGTCAGGGGGCCCCAAAACTGCCCCAAATGCCTCCCAGCGTACATAAGGGGGATTACCAAAGCCCCCTTTGGCTGTCTTCAAGCAGGCACTGGACAAGCACCTGAAGTCAGTCCCCGACCAGCCGGGCTGTGGTTCGTACGTCGGCCCGGGGGAAAATAAAAAGCCTGGTTGATCAGGCTCGATCTACCAAGGCCTGGTCACAGACGGGGCCGGGGGGCGTTGCCCCCCGGAACTCTCTCCCAGGTAAACTCCAGGTAATTAGCACTAGAGAACATATAATTATAGACAATATAAGGTATAATTATAAAACAAAACAATTAAAAAGGAAGATCTCATTTTTTTAAAAATGTACTAAACTGTTATACTTCATATTGTAAATTGTTTTAACTTGTTCAAATTGTAATAAAAAAAGTACCTATATGAAAAACAGTACAGAATGGGACAAATAACAAGAGAACAAACAAAAGTTACTCATCAAACCTAACGAGTCTGATAAGAAGGTAAAAAAAGGGGTACTATGAGAACAGATTACATAATTTAAAAGGTGATAAAAAAAGACCGGGAAAAACCCCTATCTGAAATTTAGGAACTAAAAAGATATCCACAAACAGAACAATCAAGCTAACAAAACCAGATGAACCCCTACCCCACCTATTGAAACAGCAAAAAAAATCAATGATTTTTTCTCCACCATAAAAAAAAAGCTGGCAAGCAAACCCAAGTTCAAACACCCACCTAACGACTATCCCCGGGACCTATCCGAACACACTATTCCTAGCCCCGACCAACTTTAATAGAAGTTTCACTTATAATCAACACATTAAAAAACAAAGCAGGTGACCTAAATAACTTACCCCCTTTTTATATAAAAAAACCCTCTCAAGTTCTCTAAATTAATTATTGCAACACTTTTTAACAAATCCATTGAATCCTCTACCTTCCCATCAATACCAAAATAGCGAGGGTCACCCCAATACATAAGGGAGGAGATCAAACAGACCTGAATAACTACAGGCCGATATCTAACTTACCCCCCTCCAAAATCTTTGAAAATTACTTCATAGACAAAAATATTCCTACCCCCACCCCCAACAACGTACTCAACCACTGTCAATTTGGATTTAGGCCTAATAAAAATACAAATGATGCCATTATACACATGTTAGAAATAATTTACACCGCCCCTTTAGAAAAAAAAATCCCAGTGGGAATCTTCATTGATTTCCCTAAAGCTTTGGGTACAGTTGACCATGATCTGTTACACCTAAAATTATCACACTATGGTATAAGAGGACACTTCCTCAACTACCTAAAATCATACCTAGCATTGGCCACCCAGCTCTTGTCGGGGGGGGGTGTTGTTCCCCCGCCCCCTAGCGGTGATCAACGATAACTTCATTTTGTAAACATTGGGGCGGCGAGCAGACGCAGGTTAAACAAAGTCTGTATAGATATGGTGACCGGGGCTTTTTTAACCGGCCAATGGGATAAGGCCCCGCCAAACATATTAAGAGACGTCTTTGGGTTTTAGACTACAGATTTGGACGTGGCGCTCAATGGCAAAAGAGTCTTTTTAAAAAACCCTTAAACCTGAGGGTGTAAAAAGGACTGTCGACCGCCATCAAGACAGAGTCTATACGGACATTCTGGTCAAAGTACGACTGAAAGACGTGTATGCTGGTTCATCGGGGAAAATTTAAGGGTGGGGTGGCGGTGGCAGCCAATCTAGCCCTTTTTAAAATTTTATGCTTTGGGGAAAAGGTGGGGTGGGGCGGGTAGTGAGGGTAGAGGGGAGGGGGGGGAGGGAGGTATGTTTCATGGGTGTATACATTTCCAGCAGAACATTCCCAAAGGAAAGGGGAAGGTGGAATTTGAAAGGGTGTAATGATATATGCTTTTGGGGGGTTACCTGGGGTGTCGATATTGGGGGGGTTTTAACTGCATAATTCGGGAGAGGGGTGTTGAGCCTAGAGGGGGGGGTGTGTGTTGGGTTTAACTGAGGGGTTTATTCAAAGTGCGGGGG
>WNWK01020658.1:0-35435 GCA_009830355.1 Cherax destructor | reverse complement strand
ACGACGCCAAATGACTTCGAAAAGGCAATAAATGACATGCCCATGCACTCCGCTCCAGGCCCAGACTCATGGAACTCCGTGTTCATCAAGAACTGCAAGAAGCCCCTATCACATGCTTTTAACATCCTATGGAGGGGGAGCATGGACACTGGGATCGTCCGCAGCTACTAAAAACAACAGACATAGCCCGCTCCACAAAGGGGCAGTAAAGCAATAGCAAAGAACTACAGACCAATTGCGCTAACGTCCCATATCATAAAAATCTTTGAAAGGGTTCTAAGAAGCAAGATCGCCACCCATCTTGATACCCATCAATTGCACAACCCAGGACAGCATGGGTTTAGAGCAGGCCGCTCCTGTCTGTCCCAACTACTGGACCACTACGACAAGGTCCTGGATGTTCTAGAAGATAAACAGAATGCAGATGTTATATACACAGATTTTGCAAAAGCCTTTGACAAGTGTGACCATGGTGTAATAGCACACAAAATGCGTGATAAAGGCATAACAGGAAAAGTTGGTAAATGGATCTATAATTTCCTAACACGTAGAACACAAAGAGTAGTAGTCAACAGAGTAAAGTCTGAGGCAGCTACTGTGAAAAGCTCTGTTCCACAAGGCACAGTACTTGCTCCCATCCTATTCCTCATCCTCATATCAGACATTGACAGGGATATAAGCCACAGTGCTGTGTCTTCCTTTGCAGATGACACCCGAATCTGTATGACAGTGTCCACCGTTGAAGACACTGCAAGACTCCAAGCAGACATAAACCAAATCTTTAAATGGGCTGCAGAAAACAATATGAAGTTCAATGATGAGAAATTTCAATTACTCAGATACGGAAAACGTTAAGAAATTAAAATCTCATCGGAGTACAAAACTAATTCCAACCACACAATAGAGCGAAAAACTAATGTCAAAGACCTGGGAATGATCATGTCAGAGGATCTCACCTTCAAGGACCATAACAATGTAGCAATTGCATCTGCTCGAAAAATGACAGGATGGATAATGAGAACCTTCAAAACCAGGGATGCCAATCCCATGTTGACACTTTACAGATCGCTTGTTCTATCTAGGCTGGAATATTGCTGCACACTAACTGCACCTTTCAAGGCGGGTGAAATTGCTGACCTTGAAAATGTGCAGAGAACCTTCACCGCACGCATAAGTGCGATAAACCACCTCAATTACTGGGAACGCTTGAAGTTCCTAAACCTGTACTCTCTAGAACGCAGGCGGGAGAGATACATTATTATATACACATGGAAAATTCTCGAGGGATTAGTACCAAACTTGCACACAAAAATCACTCCGTCGAAAGCAAAAGACTCGGCAGGCGATGTAACATCCCCCCAATGAAGAGCAGGGGTGCCACTAGCACGTTGAGGGACAACACAATAAGTGTGAGGGGCCCAAGATTGTTCAACTGCCTCCCAGCATACATCAGGGGGATTACCAACAAACCCCTGGCTGTCTTCAAGCAGGCACTGGACAGGCACCTCAAGTCGGTACCGGATCAGCCGGGCTGTGGTTCGTACGTTGGACTGCGTGCGGCCAGCAGTAACAGCCTGGTTGATCAGGCTCTGGTCCAACAGGAGGCCTGGTCACAGACCGGGCCGCGGGGGCGTTGACCCCTGGAATTCTCTCCAGGTAGACTCCAGGTCCAGGTAATAAAGCTTGTTTGGAGAAGCAGGTAATACTTACGTGATCCATTGTCCTTAAACAAAAAAAAAAGTAAAACAGCTACTCTCGTATACAAAAAGTAAGAAGAGTAACGAGAACTAACCAAGGATTACAAGTGTGGGTGTACCTTGACAGTTCTTCTCCCACTCTGCCATCATATTCGGCAGCCTCTTCAGTAATACGTCCCAGTAGTAGGTCATTCGAAATTTGATTTTCACATCGCGCATCTCAATGTCTTGCCATATTTTATCCCCATGCAGAAATGTCTCAAGCTTGGTTCCATTCAACCAGGCGCCCTGTGGGTGCAAACGATTTTGTTAAAATTATCTGCACTGATTTCTGCAAATGCATTAAAAAATTCTATAAATCAGGGAGTGAAAATTACTCACTGCATTTAGTCGGTACTGGAGGGTGGGGCTCCTGAATCTTGTGAGAAATGAAGCGAAGAGATAACGCATGTGTGAGTCGCCAAATATTTTCCAGTGCTCACTTCTGCCAGCTGTCTCACCACCACCTGCAGCATTACCACCAACAGCAGCACCATCTTTAACACCAATACTATTGCTTCTGTAAAAATTTAGATATTTTTTTTTGCTATGGTTATTTCGATCAGAGTTTTGACTTAAGGAGTTTCAAGCAGGGAAATTTTAGAACATTCCTACTCTTGTAATGTTAACCCGTGACATCTTTATCCAGGACGTTTTAGCATAAAAATTTATATACTCTACATAATATAACCCGGTTATATCCTGAAAAGAAAAGGGTCAAATAATTGTTCGAACTAATGTTTGTAATCTTCATATATACATACATTATCTTAAGCAAGATCGAGGACCCAACTGACTCAAGTGTTTTGTGGTCAATATATTATAAAGGAGAACTATGGTTAAGTTTCTTCTCTGTTATAAGGTATGTCATGGGCACCTTTACTTCTTGAATATAAAGGCATATAACCTAGAGAAAGACTTCATTTTAGATGTTTTGCTCAAGACTGACTTGTTTCCCGTCAGCATAATTCCCCATAGTTACTTAAATATACTTTCCATTGATAAGGTCAATCATAAGGGAAACATTGTCTAAAATAAAGTCTTGTTCTGCGTTATTACTTACCTTCCCATCCACTTCTATCTTGGCTCCTCGACACTTCATTGTAGCTTTCCAATAGTGTTCCTCGCCACTATTTTTGCTATAAATTGCATCTACCAAGTTAATTAAAGGCGCATTCTGAAAGTGGGATTAGTGACCTTGATACTAGTAAAGACTCTTGATTCAAGAAGCAAAGCTGCCTTAAACCACTTTAAACCAGCAAATATTAGAGCCTACAAGACTAGAAAATACGCTGGACCTCATCTTCACTAACAACGACGAGCTGACTCGCGAAATCGTAATGACACGATTGCAAACAAACCATACCACGGGTGGGGTTCGAACCCGCGGTCAGAGAGTCTCAAAACTATAGACCGTCGCGTAAGCCACTAGGCCAGCTAGCTTCAATAAGATTCATCCAACTAGGTATATTTCTACACCATAGGAAGGTTAGCATAGGCACCACTGTGTCCACAAATGCAAGTTTTTACAGACGAATCTCCCGCTAGCATGGCCGTGACGGTCTAGAGTTTTGAGACTCTCTGACCGCGGGTTCGAACCCCACCCGTGGTATGGTTTGTTTGCAATCGTGTCATTACGATTTCGTGAGTCATGTGGACGGCTTTGAGGGGGACTTGAGCTAGAGTTCGTCACGGCCATGCTAGCGGGAGATTCGTCTGTAAAAACTTGCATTTGTGGACACAGTGGTGCCTATGCTAACCTTCCTATGGTGTAGAAATATACCTAGTTGGATGAATCTTATTGAAGCTAGCTGGCCTAGTGGCTTACGCGACGGTCTAGAGTTTTGAGACTCTCTGACCGCGGGTTCGAACCCCACTCGTGGTATGGTTTGAACGACGATCTGATACGTAATATAACCGTATCAAAGACAATACACTCAGATCACAATATAATAGAGGTACAGACATGTATGCCAAGGGCTCCTGACCAACAAAATGTGATCAGTCATGAGGGTGTGTTCACAAAATTCAATTTCAATTACAAATGCATACATTGGGAACAAGTCAACCATGTCCTAAATGAAACATGCTGGGAAGATATCCTAAACGACACGGATCCGAACCTTTGCCTAGAAAAAATAAACTGTGGATCTTGAGATCTGCTCAAGGCACATTCCATTAAGAAAAAGAAAGAGAAGATGTAAACTAGAAAGAGAGAGATGCAGGCGAAAGCGAAGAGTCACAGAGCTGCTGAGAAGGGCCAATATATCTGAAATACGAAGGGAGGCACTGGTCAATGAAATTGCAAATATCGAACTTAAGCTGAAGGAATCATACAGGAGACAAGAATCACAGGAAGAACTAAAAGGCATACAATAAATTGAAAAAATAAACAAAATAATTCTTCTCTTATGCCAAATCTAAGGGAAAAACAACATCCAGTATTGGGCCTCTGCTTAGGAGAGATGCTGAAGTCCCAATATGACTCAGTGTTCAGCGAGCCGCTGCCCAGACTAAGGGTCGAAAATCCAAATGAATTCTTTTTGAACGAGACCCAAAATCTGGTCATCTCAAAAATCTCAATAAATGAGATGCCCATGTACTTTGCCCCAAGCCCAGACTCATGTAACTCCGTTTTCATTAAGAACTGCAAGAATCCCCTGTTGCGTGCCTTCAGCATTCTATGGAGAGGGAGCATGGACACAGGGGTCATCCCACACTCATTAAAAACAACAGACATAGCAACACTCTACAAACGTGGCAGTAAAACAATTGCAAAGAACTACAGACCGATAGCTCTAACATCCCATATAATAAAAATCTTCGAAAGAGTTCTAAGAAGCAAAATCGCCAACCATCTAGATACCCATCAATTACACAACCCAGGGCAACACGGGTTTAGAGCAGGTCGTTCCTGCCTGTCCCAGCTACTGGACTACAATGACAAGGTCCTGGATGCAGATGTAGTATACACAGACTTTGTAAAAGCCTTCGAGAAGTGTGACTATGAAGTAATAGGGCACAAAATGCGTGATAAAGGAATAACAGGAAAAGTTGGTAGATGGATCTATAACTTCCTGACAAATAGAACACAAAGATTAATAGTAAACAGAGTAAAGTCTGAGGCAGCTACAGTGAAAAGCTCTGCTCCAAAAGGCACAGTACTCGCTCCCATTCTATTCCACATCCTCATTTCTGACATAGACAGAGATGTAAGCTATAGCTCTGTTTTTCTTTGTGGATGACACCCGTATTGCCATGACAGTGACCTCCATCGAAGACACCGCAAGACTCCAAGCGGAAATCAACCAAATCTTTAAATGGGCCACTCAAAACAATATGAAGTTGAATGAAGAGAAATTTCAACTACTCAGATATGGAAGACTTGAAGAAATTAAAACTGTATCAGGGTATACGACAAATTCTAACTATACAATAGAGTAAAAAGGTTATGTAAAGGACCTGGGAGAGATAATGTCAGAGGATCTCGCCTCAAAGACATCAACAATGGATCTACCGCATCTGCATAAGTACGATAAGGAACCTAAATTACTGGGAACGGTTGAAAGCCCTTGATTTGTATTCTCTGGAATGCAGGCAAGAGAGATACATGATAATATACACATGGAAAATCCTAGAGGGATTAGTACCAAACTTGCACACGAAAATCAATCCTTATGAAAGCAAAAGACTCGGCAGGAGATGCAGCATTTCCCCAGTGAAAAGTAGGGGCGCCACGAGTACACTGAGATACAACACAATAAGTGTCTGGGGCCGATGACTGTTCAACTGCCTCCCAGCATACATAAAGGGAATTACCACTAGATCCCTGGCTGTCTTCAAGAAGGCACTGGACAGGCACCTAAAGTCAGTACCTGACCAGCCGGGCTGTGGTTCGTTAGTCAGTTTGCGTGCGGCCAGCAGTAACAGCCTGGTTGATCAGACTGATCCACCACGAGGCCGGGTCTCAGACGGAGCCGCGGGGGCATTGACCTTCGAGACCCTCTCCAGGTAAACCCTCACATTCCTTCGATAAATCCTCATTATCTTCTATTCTTCAGGAGCTATATGGCCTCCATGGGGTTATTATTATTATATTATTGTTATTGCTGTTATTTTTATTATAATTATTATTAATATTATTATTATTATTACCGTTGTTGCTGTAACTGATTTTTTTTAATTTTATTTAAAAAGTATATACATAACTTTGAAAGTAACAATATGATACTTATGCATCATTAAATATCATGAAATTCCATATCTTTACAAGACTCTTATAGTTCTACATTCCACCGACATGATATCACTAGAACATGATAATTAATTACAACACAGTCACAAATTATAAAACATCAGCAACTAGCAAACGTAGTTCCTTTACTCATTCTATCCATTTAATTATAATATACTTTATACTGTTTTGTAGTATTTCTCCTCCCTAGACCATGCTATCCTCACAAAGTTCTATCCTTACAAATAATCACCACTTGTATGACCCACCTAATAAACAACGTTTTTCGCCATTTCAGGCCATTTAAATTACACCACTGATTTTTCTTCATCAGGTCCACCTGTGTACATCCTTATTTAATACATACTCACAACATATATATTCTCACAAACTATGTACACTTATAATAATAAACACTACGTGCTTCCTTGTCCATTTTTATCAGGCAATTCTCATTTCATTATAAAATACACACACACACACACACACACACACACACACACACACACACACACACACACACACACACACACACACACACACACACACACAATATATATATATATATATATATATATATATATATATATATATATATATATATATATATATATATATATATACCAACAATTGCTTATACATGGCTGAAATATTACACTTGTTTTTTCTTGATCAACATTGCACTATCAAAGTTTCACATTCTTGTTATTTTGTAAGCAGTATTATCTTTAGGTCATAGCATAATTAACTATTACAAATATATAATAATATCCACCTGCCCATGACTTGGCCTGTACTTTGTCATACATGGTATGGTTTGTCTATGAGTCGAACACTCGATACATCCAGCTTTTTATCCATATATACTATTGAATCACCTGACACACATATATATATTTTCATGAACGTCATATAGATCAACACACGTGGACAGCTACACCCACGTCCACAACTAACATACATGTCTCTACAATGTAATAATCATAATCATTAACATACATCTTTATGATTCTTAAAATATGTACAATTTCACCCATTTTTTCCATTTCCTTTCCTTTCCATTTATAACACCTGCTTTATGTGCCATCCTCATTATCCATTATGATAGCACAACATTACGATTTATGTTATCATACGATTCTTATTATGATGTATTATAAACATACAAACTAAAATATCCATACACTGAATATGCCAAATTTATCCATACCTCATTCATATTTCTTTCCTTACACTCCTTTTACTCAATACTCCTGCATCATGCCATCTGCGCTAAACAAGGTAAACCCTCATATTTCCCCTTGCTGTAATGTCCCCCAATCATCCGTCTCCGACAGTCTGTTATGTTACCCCTCCCCCACTCATTCACTATCCCACCCCATCTCCGTCACCCGTCTCCCCAAAAACACATAAAGTATGTGGTTGTCATTTTTTTCACCCCCATCCCCCTTTCCACTCACTCAATCACTTACCGCCCATTTATTCCTGTCTACCTAACTCATAACTCCACAAACTCCCCCCCTCAACTACCTACCACAATACTCTCTCTCAGTGTCAAGCCCCCTTATTATAACTTGCCTACACCCTCAATAAGTCACTTAGGATCATATTTTTGTATTCTTCTGAAAAAGGCATCCCCCAACTACCCCCATACACTTCCCTATTCCTACATTTCATGCGATACATACTACTTGCAACAGCTATAATGCGTCCTAACCCCAGCTTGCTTAACCTCCATGACACGCACACAAAATTTACCATTAAGTACATTATGCCCCTCTGCACCTGTTGCTGCATACCACCTATATCCAAACTTATCGCCCTCAATACTGATACACATCCCCCAATTTTCTTAATACTCTTCCCATCCACTCCCTCACAGTACTTAAACCTTCACAAAAATATACGGCATGCATTGCCGTTTCCTGCAACCCACATCTTTCACAACCCCATGCTATATAATAAACCACTCGATGCCACTGCACCATGTAAAAATCTATATATTAATTCCCTATCCCTTGATCGTATATGCATCCCTTTGAGTCCCCTCCATATATTACCCCAATCATACACAGGATATTTTGCCACACCTTCTATTGCAGTCCTTCCCCACCCAATCTTCTCCAAAGCACTTGCAGATAGTTTGTGGGTGTCTTATTACCATCAAATTCTGCAATAAATGCCAACACTGCCCCAACATTTTACCCCCCCCCACCATTTACTCACCTCACTTACCACTTTGCACACTCTTTTTCCATCCAACCCTCCCAATCTCACTACACATCGTTTAACGAACATACACAGCAATCTACGCTCTAGCCATATAAGCTCTAAACCACCCAACCCCACTTTATTCCTAACAACTTCATTCCTAAGCCAAGATTTACCATATGCCCAGATGTACCTAAAAACTTTTACCTCTAACTTACTCACATCCTCCTGCAACAGAGGGAAGATCACGGCTACATGCCATAACCTGCTATATATCATTGTATTCACCGCTATCACCCTCTGTTGCAAGGTAAGATCCCCGCCCTCCATCCTGTTAACCTATCTATCGCCAGTTTCACTATCCTCCCCAAGTTCTCACTCCTAGTTATCATACTGTCACACATATATACGATCCCACAAATTTTAATTTTATCTACAATTGTCCACCCATACCCCTCACCCAATCTCTCGCCTACCCACGTCCCCACCTCCAACGATTGCGAATTGGCCCCATTTACCCTCATGCCAGTTGCCACACAAAAAACCTTGATGATTCTCCCTACATTTGCAAGACCCTCTTCATTACCCACTAACACCTTGGTATCATCGACATACCCCACTATTCCTGGCATCTCACACCCAACCTCAACTCCCCTCCTCAATTAATCTACAGAATGGGTCTTGCATACATGCAAACAAGATATGAGACAGGGGACATCCCTGCCTTAGACCCCTACCTTTTTGTACCTCCCTCCCCATGCGACCATTCACCTGCACACGTATACATGCTCCCTTATACACAGTTTCAACCCATTTTACCACTTCCTCACCAAACCCCTGTTTTCTCATAATCTCATACAACACATCCCTCTCAACACTGTCATACGCCCTTCTCCAATCTAGTGCCAGTACCCCACCCTCTACGCTGCCATCTATTTAATCCTTTATTCTTTCATGCCCCCTAATTATACTTCGACCCGGTATCCCACACTGCCCTTCCGCAATCACTCCTCTTAACACACGTTTTAACCTATTCCTAAATACCTTCGCAAAAATCTTGTAATCCGCATTCATTATAGCTAAAGGTCTGTAGTTACTCATTGTTTCTCCTTTCTTCCCTTTCTTGACCAACACCACCACCCCTGTCGTGTGGGTATTGGGAGAGGTAAATATGGTTGGAAGTAAACTCACGGATGGATGGTGGAGTAGATATATTACGTGAATGGGAGAGGTACCAGGCCACGTCTGTTCAAGGATAGGTCTACGGCGGTTGTGAGGCCGATGCCCGGGAGGACGCCTCTCACATGAGCGGGTATTGTGACGTCACACGCAAAGGGACCAGCTGTATAAGCTAGGATGAATTCTAATACACTACACAAGTGTATATATAATACTGACACGACAGCTCGGCCATGTTACGTATGATGTCTCGGCATACTAGACAACTCTATAGGCTGAACAGACAGGTGGCACTGGGGTGAATCTATACAATAGCAAACACATTATAACTTAGAACTAATCAAGATTAATCTTACTATTACACTTCTTGAGTTAATGGTTCTTAAGACATTTTAATGGATCTTGAGATAATGCATTATATATATTACAATTACAATTTGATATTTGATCGATCAATCTGTATTCATGCACTCAACGGATTCTGATTAAGAATAAATATATTTACAAGTAAGAAAGTTTTAACAGAAAAGAGAGACTCGGCTAGCACGGTCAACTAATAAAACTCAGAACTCAGAGGGAACATGAACACACACACACAAAAAATCTAGATATTGAACACCTAATGACAAAACACACAGTCGACAATTTCTCTTAACTCAATCATCTAATTAAACAGTCTATTTACATTTAACCCCAACTCTGCTAGGGTAAGATTTACATATGCAGAATGGTTATCATCTGTGGGTGGATCAAAATCTTTTGCTATTGGCAACTCATACCTAGGATGATTAGCTTCTACATGGGTATTTACACAAGAAACTTGAGGATTTCTCAATACTTGTCATGTACGCAAGGAGTAACGACAATCAGGTTGTTCCTCTGACTCACTACTAGAAGTTGAAGGTACAGGGTCAGACGGATTATCATTGTCAGTCACAACAGTCTGGTTGTCAGGGACTTCGTCTTCATCACATACTAACTTCATATGATCTAAATGCGATTCTTTACACTGACCCGTACTAAGTTCTCTAACTTTATACTTATTGCCATTGATATGTTCGACTACTCGATACGGGCCGACAAACTTTTGGTCTAATTTAGGCATTGCAGAAGTTTTATTAAAGTTAGTAATCATTACTCTTGAACCTACTTTAATTTTAGTTTGTTTAGCTCGAGAATTAGTTACTCTAGTAAATTCTACTGTTGACTTATGAAGCGTTTCACGGATTCTTCTGAAAACACTCTGAGCTTGGCTGGTACGAGTTGATATGAAATCATCAGGATTATACGACGGGTTTGGATTAGAATATAGCAACTCATAAGGCAAACGCTTGTCAACACCATACAAGGCATAATGTGGTGTATCACCTATAGAAGCATTAAAAGCAGAATTTATTGCACATTGAACATCAGGTATAACTTCATCCCAGGTTGAACTATTGGGATTGATAGTGGCTCTCAAGACATCGAGTACTTTTTTATTGGTTCTTTCTGCTAAACCATTGCTGGCAGGATGGTGGGGAACATTGGTTGATTTAGTAATTTTATACAAGGCACATAGGTTTTCTAGAATCTCGTTGCAAAACTCACCTACATTATCAGACAGTAAGGATTTAGGGGTGGTATGTCTACAGATTATATGTTCCTTAAACGCTTTAGCTACTGTCTCAGCAGTCTTGTCTGAGATAGGAACTAACTCACAATATCTGGTAAAATGATCGACCATCACACACAGATGTTTATTGCCTTGCAGCGTACATTGAAAATTGGTTAGCAAGTCTATTGCAACTCTTTCCCATGGCTCACTGGTAGTGGGATACATTTGGATATGATTTCATATAAACTCCACTCTTCTTAACATACTCGGTAATATCAGTTGCCATACGAGGCCAAAAGTACTTCAATCTGGCTTGTTTAATCGAACAATCCATACCAGGATGTGCAACACCTGGTGCATCGTGAATTAGCTGTAAAGCTACTTTTATTAGTGACTGAGAAATTACTAACTGGTATGCCTGTCTACTAGGTGTTCCCAGCTCGGTTATGCGATACAATAATTCTTGGTTCATAACAAAGTCACTGATGGGTGCTGGTGGCTTCATGTCGTGTCAGTATTATATATACACTTGTGTAGTGTACCAGCATTCATCTTAGTTTATACAGCTGGTCACTTTGCATGTGACATCACGATAAGTGCTGACATCAGAGGCTCAGCGCATGTGCGTAGCCACGCATAGGGGTGCAGCCTCACAAGTCATAGACCTACAGGCCGAACAGACGTGGCTGGGCTCTCTCCTTCACAGACCGTAAATATATCGTAACCATCCTCACAAGGAGTGTCTTTGACAACCTACTTATTTCTCCCAATACCCACACAATATTCACAGTAAGAATAAGATCTTCCTGGAGCAGGAATCAAATCACACCAGACCACATGGGATCTGTTCTTTGGGCAGTCTTTACATCCTCAGCACTAAATGGAGGATCAGCAGTAACTACACTGACATGACGCGATAAGGCATCTGCAACTACATTTGACTTGCCAGGTAAATGTTCAAAGGTAGGACTGAACTCTTGGATAGTCAAAGACCATCTGGCTAGTCTTCCAGTAGGTTGTTTATTCTGGAATAATGGTATTAGAGGTGCATGATCTATCAAGACATGGACAGGGTACTGATATATTATGTCTCGGAAGTGTTTTAAAGACCACACTATTGCTAAGGTTTCTTGCTCAGTTACTGTATAATTCCTTTCAGCCTTTGTAAGGACTCGACTAGCAAATGCAACTGCGTTGTATTTACTATCGATCTGTGCAAGGACTGCACCAATGCCTATAGAACTAGCATCAGTGGTTAAGTAGAAAGGCTTAGTAAAATCTGGGAATTTTAGGATTGGAGCAGAAGTTAATCTTTCTTTCAAGGTTTGAAATGCTTTTTCCTGACTGAAGGTCCAAACAAATGGAGCATCTTTCTTACGCAACTCAGTTAGAGGAGCTGCTATCGAGGAAAAATTGACAATATATGATCTATAAAAACCTGCTAAGCCCACAAAGGATCTTATGGCATCAGCAGTTTTGGGAGTTGGAAAATTCAATACTGCATCTACTTTACTTTGGTCAGTCATAACCCCTCTAGGAGTGACTATGTGACCCAGAAACGTAATTTCTGTTCTGAAAAACTGACATTTAGACAGTTTGATCTTTAGATTGGCTTCTTCAATCTTACTCAGTACCTTCTCTAGTCTTTCTAAATGCTTATCTACATCCTCGGACATAACAATTACGTCATCTAAATATACCATTAGTTCTTTGCCTATAAGGCCTCTAAAGATATTTGTCATAAGCCTCCAGAATGTGATAGGCGAGGATCTTAATCCGAAAGCCATACGACAAAATTCAAAATGACCTGTTGGAGTGGAGAATGCGGTGAGCTCTTGGCTGTCCTCGTGAAGAGGGACTTGCCAAAACCCTTGTAGCAAATCGAGGGTCGAGAAGACCTTATTATCTCCGATATTACGTAAAAGGTCACCAAGTACAGGAAGTGGGAAACGATCTGGAATCGTTTTCGCATATAACTTCCTAAAGTCAATCACTGGGAGCCAAGTACCATCCTTCTTAGGTACTAGGATTAAGGGTGCATTCCAGGGTGAGTTGCTAGGTACGATAACACCATCGTCAAACATCTTATTGATTAATTCCTCTGTGACAGCGACTTGTGAATGCGGCATTCTGTATGCAGGTACATAAATTGGTCTGGTACCAGGTTCAAGTGGGATACGATGGGACAATAGGTTCGTTAAACCCATCTTCTCACCTGGTAAGGCAATTGCTCTATGGTGTTTATTCAACAAATTCAACAACCGTCCGACTTTGTCTGGGAAGTCAGTGGGAGCTAAGTCTTTCTCTTCTACTGGTGGAATAGAATGATCCGGTGAAGTGGATGGATCCTCCCCGGTTGAAATAGCACCGACCCACTGGTCAGGTGACAACTCATCTGCAACCCGAACAGGGTAAGGATAGTGAACAAGATCAACAATATTGGTATTGGCTCTGAGTCGAACACTGTGACCCAAGGTATTAGCGACAAGCAGGAATATCTTACTGTCTTGGACAGTATGTAAAGATGGCTCAACAAATAAACCATTTAGTGCTCTGCAGGAATCACTGTCAACTAGGACATTGTCACCATCTGGAACATGGGGGACAACAACAGACACTCTAGTGAGGGCACTAGCTGCTACAGAGGTATCTTTCTGCAGATGGCACGTGACGTCGACAAGAGATAGCATTACTAATTCCAAATAATTGTTTTCCGACAAGGCGTCACCTGTGGAGAAGCTACTACTTGAATTAGTCAGCATTGCAGAGATAGACTCAGCACTCAAGGCTGTCCGGGATACCTCCGGAACCTGAGCAGGCTGGGCACTATCTTGCATGTCTAAAATTGTTGAGGGTGGAACACAGACTGGAGTGACAGGATTTCCAGTGTCTGACCACTTGGTAACGCTATCAGAGAATGCATCGTCTTGCAAGGACCTAATCCGATCTGTAAACTCTGCAGCTGAATGGCAGACCTCGGATCCAAGTTGATAACCCCAAAATGGTACAAGTAGGTCATCGATTTGTGCATGCCATCGATAAGGATCAAGCACAATTCGGAAATCTCTCACGGCAGCAAATCCGAGTAGTCGGTCACCAGGGTAACTAATCTTATCAACGACAAGGAAGGAAGCAGTTAAATCTCTCCCTTGGATTGAGAAAGTAAGAGAAGTCCGACCTCTGACACGTAAGTGAGAACCGGCAACACCACTAAGGTAGGACACATGAGTTGGTTCTACGAGGAGGACATGTTTTAGCTGCTTATCCCTAAACAAACTAGACCTGATGATATTGACTTGTGCCCCAGAATCCATAAACACATGGACGGGTGCACCATACACAGATGCTTCTACTAAAGGACCCATAGTTGCATTGGAACTAATATGCAAACAAGACGGTGGATTTTCATCAGTAAAGGTTTCTTCCACCTTATCTCCAAAGTTATCATCATCAATTACTGGAATTTCATCATTAATTATCTCATCTATCTCATCAATAGGACAATCATCATCAATTAGTGGAGTTGCATCACCGTGATCCTCTCCATCGAGATCACACAGAGCCTCGAAGGAATTTTGGATGGGGATGGAGTACTTGGTATCTCCGACTGTCACCACGGGACGGGTTGACTGGGGCGCTCGGATTTCCCCGAGTTAGAAAACTGTGCTTGGTTCTGGTTATTAAGCTGAGAATCACGGCCTCTATTACCTCTCCTATTTCTACTGTATGAGCGTCCACGGAAGGATCTGGAATACCCACGGTTATTTAAAGCATTACACTCAGATGTATCATGACCAGCTATCCTGTGATAAGTGCAATAAGGTAATTCTGAATAGGGCTCTTCGACAGTACGACGTTTCTTAGGGGCATTGTCAGGACAGTTTACTGCAATATGTCCTCTATACCCACAGTTATAACAGGTACGTCTGCTGTGGTCATTATAGGTACTACGATTACTTCGAGCGTACTGACATTTTACACTCCTTTTTGATGATGAACGAGAACGATAGTTACTATTACCTTGTCGTGTTGCACAAACAACAGGTGGGGCTGAGTGCTGTAGCTCAGGTAATGTAGATTGCACCGACCTATGGTGAGGGAACAATTTAAGGGGACACAAATCACGGACATGTCCAAGAGCTTCAAGTGGTTCCACATTGACTATTAATGGACTTGCCTTATAAGCATACACTGCTGTAGGCGGCATCAATTGCTTAATGGCGCCATAAGCTGCAAATTTACCCACTGACCAACCATCCATTACATGCTCAGAAGGAAAGAAAGCAGATTTTTGGAACCCCGTCGCAAACGATGATAGGAGGGCATCCAACCGGAAGGCGAATTCGCACAACTCTTCATCGGGCCTAGGGACCACGTTCACTAATTCCTTTAGTACGATAAACGGGTCTACAGCTTCCTTTGGAAGCTGTAGACCCGTAGAGTGCACCAGAACTGAAACAGGAGTGGGTGCAGTTATGGCTGCAGGTAGCCACGCTGAGAATGGGATTTGGGCACTCTTAGTCATAGCAGCTACACACACAAAAATCTTCTGGATTCATATTCTTCCCATTTTGTTAGACCTTTAAATTCTTTCATACACAACAGGGTTAACACATTATTTGCAGCTGGTGACCTAGCCAAGGATTCTTTCACCATAGTGATAAGGCGCTCCTTTGATAGAGGACTTTCCACAGAGCTTACCATTGAACGGATTGCAAAGAACCAGTCATCAAGACTGTCTGGGTGACCATTAAAAAGTGGTAGTGAATCAATGGGATCTCGAGAGTAATTAGAAGGACGAGGAGTCTTGGGTCGTTCTTCAGTCGAGTGATTCTGAATAGTCTGGTCTACGTCATTGCCTTGACTGGCAGCAAACACATGGTTACTACTTGAATTTACTTGAGACATGACTTCGAGCAAATGAACGAGAATTTAACGAAAGCAAAATGAACGCAAGTATTCAGCACAATATAGCTTAACTGGTGTTAATTATTTATGGCCCCCTGTAGAATTTCAATACAGACTGTATTAACTCTGCGTCTATACTGAGCCTCTATGTTATTGGAAAACCAAGCTTTGCTGAACTGCCACCAGGGACCTGAGCAGTTCACCCGCACTCCACAAAGGCTGGGCAGCGAATGTCCATGTGTAGGGAGAAAGTGAAGGTGACCAAACTCTGCCTAATAACATCAGATTCAGATTTTTATTTCTCTGTAAAGATTACAACGTGTGATATACCTTTACCTTTGAAGAGTTTCGAGAGTTTATCTACTCTCTGAGCCCGGCCATGGGCCAGGCTCGTCTGGTGCTTGCCTGGTCAACCAGGCTGTTGCTGCTGGAGGCCCGCTGCCCCACATATCCATCACAGCCTGGTTGATCTGGCACCCGACGAAGATACTTGTCCAGTTTCCTCTTGAAGGCTTCTACACTGGTTCCAGCCATGTTTCGGATATCTTCTGGTAACTGGTAAGATGTTGAATAGTCTGGGACCCCGGATGTTAATACAGTGCTCCCGTATTGTCCCCACCACACCCCTGCTCCTCACTGGGTTTATTTTACACTTTCTCCCATATCTCTCACTCCAGTATGTTGTTATGGCAGTGTGCAGATTTGGGACTAGGCCCTCAAGTACTTTCCAAGTATATATTATCATGTATCTCTCTCTCCTCCGCTCCAATGAGTACATGTTCAAGACTTGAAGGCGTTCCCAATAATTTAGATGTTTCAATGGCTCAATGTGAGCCGTAAACGATCTCTGAATTTGTTCCAGCTCTGATATTTCTCCTGCCCTGAACAGGGCTGTCAGCACAGAGCAGTATTCTAAGTGAGGGAGCACTAGCAATTTGAAGAGTGTCACCATCGGCATTATTTCCCTTGTTTTGAAAGTTCTCAATACCCACCCCGTCATCTTCTTGGCTGTTGTGATCTTTGTCTTGTTATGGTCTTTAAAAGACAGATCAGCAGACATAATTATTCCCAAGTCCTTTACGTGTTCCTTTCGTTCTATGTAGTGACTCTCTTGCGTTTTGTATATAGTGTTCCTTTTGAGTTCTTCATTTTTTCCATACCTAAGCAGCTGAAACTTATCACCATTGAGCGTCATGTTGTTCTCCACTGCCCACTCGAAGACCCTGCTTATGTCCTCCTGTAATTTTTCAGTGTCTTCTACCGTAGTGACTTTCATGCTTATTTTAGTGTCATCTGCAAATGATGATACAAAAGTGTGCTGGGTGCTTTTATCTATGTCTGCTATGAGGATGAGAAACAGCAGAGGTGCCGGGACAGTGCCTTGGGGCACTGAGCTTTTGACCTCGCTGATGCTGGATCTTGCCCTGTTCACTACTACTTTTTGTGTTCTGTGTGTTAGGAACTCAAATATCCATCTGCCTACCTTCCCAGTAATGCCTATGGTCGTCATTTTGTGCACTATCACTCCATGATCGCATTTGTCAAACGCCTTTGCAAAATCTGTGTAAATCACATCTCCGTTTTGGTCGTCCTCCAATGCCTCCGTAATTCTGTCATAATGGTTCAGCAGCTGTGACAGGCATGATCGTCCCGCTCTGAAGCCATGCTGGTTCGGGTTATGTTGGTTGTGCTGGTCCATGAACTTTGTAATCTGCCGTCTCATCACTCTTTCAAAGATTTTTATGATGTGAGAAGTGGTTTATATATTATAAAACAATAATTACAAAGATGGCCACTAGCATGTCTAGCATGCACAGGCATGCTAATAATAATAGGGCAGACTAATAATAGTTCTTAATCTATATTACAAATAACAAAGGATTAAATAGATTTACAATAGTGAAGTAGTTCAGAATATTTAGATTATGACAATTTGTAAAATAAATAATGAGAATGGTTTCGAATTGGCATGTTACATAGTGTCTATTAAAGCTCCTATTTTGAGTATATCAGGCAAACTTAAGACTAGTTTGAGATTTATTAAACAATAGCTATATTCAGGATTTTATGTTTACTGTCCTTTGGATCAGTGTAGGTGTAGATGAGGAGGATGTGTGTGTGTGTGCATGAATAGGTGGTTTTCGTGTAGTTAGTTGATGGTGGGGTGTGAAGGTTTATCTCCAGTCCTGTCCGATGTTTAAGCCAAGATGAAGCAAGGCTGGCTCCTCTTTAGGAAAATTACCAAAATGGAAAAAAATATAATAACAATGAAAATAAACACTATTTGTTATAAAAAATTATATAAAAAAATATTAAATACTTAAACATGAGCATTAATCCTACTTTAAAGACAAAATAAAAAATGAAATAGATAAATAATACTTGAATTCAAAGCTATTTTTTACAGATATTCGTTAAAAGGCGTGTCGATGTTCTTGATGCTGGAGCTTTGAATTGGTCCTTTCTGAACTCCTCTCTGTTGATGGGGGGAAGTTGGTCACTGATGGGTGTGACTCGGTTGATGGATGTTTCCTCAACCAGATATGTGGAGCCTCGAATAACCATTCAGAATACCAGGAACTCAGGTGTGGTCACCAATTGAAGAATGATGGGTAGCAGGTTAAATTATGTGTAAGCAGGTTAAACCCAATTAAGAGCACCGGGCCAGATAACATCCCGTCTAAGTTCCTAAAAGATGGTGCATCTGAACTGGCAACTCTGACTTTTTTGGGTTATCCTGGGTTCTCTACACATATGCTGCTATGTATGATAATGTATGTAAATGTATTTGTGTATACCTGAATAAACTTACTTACTGCCTGGGTTTGGTTCTAGCTAAACCAAATGACCCTAGCTGGCACCGAAGGCTGTAATGAATAGAAAGACATAGTTACTCACCACTCGAATAATCACTCCCATGGTAGGCATATGGTGAGGATTTAAACAAAGTATTTTACTTTAAGGCAAGGCAGGGCAGAGCATAACTACATCTCCAAAGTATACCTAAGAGTGAAGCTCTCAAACAAAATAAAATTAAGACAGAAGCAGTGGTGAATACTTACATAGGTGTTGGGAGCTGCTATTCAAGTGATTATCCCCTTGGTCAGAGCCTCGCACGTCACCTCTCACCAAGTGGAGAAAGGGAGGGGGTATCGAAAGCTGGACACTCACCCTACCTTAACAAGCAGACTGCCGCACAGCACAAACTATCACCATACATACATTCACACTTTCATTACTCCTATCTATGGAACTTTTCCCTGCTGAGTCTGCAGTTCTAAAGTTTTCAGGTAGAGAGTTCCAGATTTTAGGCCCTTTAATTTACATTGAACATTTGTAAAGATTTAGCCGGACACGGGGAATGTCATAGAGATTTTTGTGTCTGGTATTGTGCCTATGGGTCCTGTCACAACTATCAAGAAAGCGTTTTAGTTTAGGGTTAATATTGGAATTCATTCTCCGCCTGGCCATCGCACTGAGTGGTTCTTCTGTTGCTGGCTCATGGTGGACGAACTGAGAGTTACTGATTTTCAGCAACATGGCATCTGGGGGAAGAAGAAGGATCAACACGGTGTGTGTTGACGTTTTGAAAGGCGCCATATACCCAGATAATGCAACTGTTTTGTTGCCTATGATTCTACGAGATGCATATGGTATCTGTAATGATGAATTGCATGGTATAGTGCTCAATGGGGCGTCTCGCCGGTTTTGAGGTACAGTTGAGGAATGTATCTAGGTAATAAACCTGTTTCAGAGGCCATAATGTGCCTTTTGAAGTGGATGATCTTGACATCTGTGAGGCGTTTTGGCAATTTGGAGTGGTTCATTCGGCTGTGGTGGGGAAATGGACTGAAGGCATCCATGCCGGGCTACCAGAGGGATTATACACCCTCAAAATATTCCTACATCGACCCATCTCTTCGTATATTGTACTTAAGAATTTCAGGACCCAGGTTTACGTCACTTATGCCAGACAGCGTAGGACCTGTAGGATCTGTGGGTCATATGACCATGTGTGCAGCAGCTTCTGGGAAATAGATGGATGGGCGAGCAGCTGAATGCCAGGAGGACACGGTAGCAGACAAGGTGGACAGTGAGGTGCCAGCCACCAATAGTAAGGGTCCAAGTGACCGGTGGGAGTGACATGGTGGATGAGAATAGTGGCACCTGTGTGACCCTTCCTGAGGGCTCGGGTGACGTGCGGTTGGATGGTGCAGTATCCGCTGTGGATATGGGGACATTACAGGGGGGAATTACCTCAAGTTCTGCAAGAGGCCAAGAAGGATTTTTTGGGCATGCCCAGGGAGGCATCCCCTATGGAGCCTGAGGTTGGGTGTGAGGGATCAGAAGAGATCCCTGGTGTGGTAGGTCATGAGTTGCAGTAGGGGGAGTCCCACCTGGTTGTACAGGATGTGGTGGCTGTGGTGCATCAGCTTGAAGACACAGTGGAGAAGAGGGACATGGAAATTGGTGGAGATTCATGTAAGAGGCCTGTGGGTGCAGCTGATGAGGATGTACTCACGCCGGGCCAACGAGTATGTAAGAAGGCATGGGTAGATGTGGCATGCAGGGGGGTGACAGGGAGTGAAGGGTCTAAAAGTGGCAAAGGAAAAGGCGGAGGTATGCAGAAAATACAGAGGTTTCGAGAAAAGCCGCCACCCATGTAACTTTCAAAAGCCTCACTATTAATGTTAATGGCCTACGGGCCGAAGTGAAGAGGTGTTGGTTAGAACTGACTATAAGACGTTTTCAGGTGAACATTTGTTTTGTTCAGGAACACAATTTCAGGAATGCCTGGGAGCTGAGTTTAAATGGGTGCAGAATGTATGCGGGTTCTTCGAGGGAGTTAAAGGGAGTTGCTGCGGTGATCATGATCGTGGCCAGCCCTTTTAAGTTATTAGCGTGGGAAGCGAGCGAGCAGGGGAGAGTGGTGAGGGTGGATGGGGTGTGGGGGGGTGCGCGTGTGCTTTATCAGTGTGTACATGACGGCAGATCATAGCAGACATGCTATTACGATATTCTTAATTTGTAACAGGCGATGTTAGTCTAGGGTAAGAATTTTTTCTCCAGTAATATCGTAATAAGAACCGTTATTAGGATATGATTTATATGAATGAGGAGATCGAAAACACTTTGATAAAATATTATATTAATATAACGTAAACCACGTTATTTAGTTAAGGTAGTTCTTGTGTACCTTTTTCTTATATATATTGTATATACTTAAACCTTACACACAACTTATAAATTAATAAACATGAGCAAATAAAGTTATATGGACTCTATTTTCTGAGCTATTAAATGTTGACTAGAACAGAAGAAGTCTCTAAACAGATAGAGTACTTCTATAATGAAAAGTAGACCAGATCTCTCAACGACCATAACAAAGTAGCAATTGCATCTGCTTGAAAAATGACAGGATGGATAATGAGAACCTTCAAAACCAGGGATGCCAAGCCCATGTTGACACTTTACAGATCGCTTGTTCTATCTAGGCTGGAATATTGCTGCACACTAACTGCACCTTTCAAGGCGGTTGAAATTGCTGACCTTGAAAATGTGCAGAGAACCTTCACCGCACGCATAAGTGCGATAAACCACCTCAACTACTGGGAACGCTTGAAGTTCCTAAACCTGTACTCTCTAGAACGCAGGCGGGAGAGATACATTATTGTAAACAGCCTACCCAGAGGCTGTTTCAAACTGTGCGGCACTATGGTGCTGCCCTCTATAGGCCTATCAAGGTCGGGCTGGTCAGCCATGCTTCTCTCTCACTTAGACGGCCTACCTCACTGAACCAGCATCTACCCTTGCTGGCTCCCGGTCCCCTCACGCTCTGTCCCCGTGTATACCTACACCTTGCCATTAATAAACTGAGTCTAGTCATCGGCCGTATCTCTGCACCTACGCTACCATTCTACTGCCCAAAGTAAGCAGCCAAGAAGATAGACTTAACAGTGGTGACAGCGGTGGGATTTTTCTGGCGCGTCTCTTCCCCCGAACTACTGGAGGGGCTCCGGCTAGCTCGGGCTCCGGGCGAGGAGCGCTTGCCGTGGTGCGCCGACAAGATGCTACGCAACTTGAGGCACTCACTGGAGGTATGACTGGATGTATGGTGGTAAACACAATCGCCCTCCCGGTGCTGCGCACGGGGACGGTGATTATCACGGCGTGTGGGCTGAGGTTTATAACACTCAGAACGGTAATGACCTCTTTTACCGCAGTTAAAACAGGTAACCACATGCTTCGCGGGTGGTGCTGACGGCGGTATGCGCTTATGACGCTTGGACTTAGATGGAGGAGACGCTGGCAAAGTCGTCTTGCTAGCCCTCCGGTCATAACCTGACCTGCCGTTTTGATTCGGCTTGGTCTGAGGTTTGCTGTTCGTCCTAGCCTTGGCTGCTGATTGCTGGACGGCTGCAGCAAAAGTGACAGGGGGTTGCACAGGCGGCGACACAAGAGTTGGCAATTGAGGGACTTGCAAGGGAGTACCAGCAGGGCGACAAGCCTTGTCTTTCTCGCCCAGCGGTTTAATTTTATCGATAGCATTAAAGGCGCCCAGGATGTGTTCCTTGGGGCCAAGCCCTAATTCGTCAATCCTATCATGGAGATGGAGTGCGGCATCTCTCCGCATGACGCCTCCGACGATCATGGGGATGATATCTTCGAGTTTTATACTACCATCACTAGTGACCCACTTGCTATCCTTCATAATGTCAATAAAATCTAACGATGCTCGCTGAAAACGACAGACACAAGCGAGGGGGCTTTCATCCGGGGATTGGCACTCATTCATGACGCTCGTGATAATGTCAAGGTAATGGGTCTGATGCCTGCGCCGGAAGTAATTACGGAATGCTTCCTTGAGCTTGGGCCATGACTGCAAATCACACACTTCCACCAAGTCTAAGAAGGAAGTGATAACACTTAGGGATGTGTTCACAGCCACCGCGGCAGTGTTTACATAGTGCGCGTCAGTGGGGTTATCGGTTCGTCCCTTAACTGTCGTCTCGACCGATTTGAACCAAGTCTCCAACATACTGGCGCGACCATCGAACAAAAGGGACGGGCGGGGATGACATTCGTGGCCATTCGAGGCCGCGACATGGGCTACTGCCTGGCCAATTGTTATGGAGGCGCCATCCTCCCCCTGATGGGACCTAACAGGAGAGGCATCAGTGCCATCTGCGGCAGAAGCTTGGGCATCGCGACGGCTACTGCGTGTCTGAGTCATAGCGTCAGTTATAAGCACAAAATAAGTCACGGAGAAAGGGAAAGGGATCAAAGCAAGAATTGATACGCAAACAGCTAGAACTCAACACAGAGTCAGAGAGGACACAACACGGTGTTACTCAAAAACTGCTTATTTGTTAACAAATGCGTGAATTACGTCAAAAAAAAAGAATGGTACACTCTGAAACTCAAGGTAAATTTTGGATACAAGTGAATTAATTGCTGGGGTGTACACAGAACAAAAGCAGAGATAACTGGCAAGAAAATTGCATGAAAATGACTGAACTGTAACAAGTAGCGGAATTAACAAAAGTTTGCAAATTAAAATGAAAACTGGGTATTACATACAATTTACTGCAGTGCAAGCTTGCTCACACACAGCAAAATGTTGCAGGTGCTGGCAGTTGCAATTAGGTATGGCAAAGAAAAATATGAATTCACTTGCAGCAAGGTAAGGTGGCAAAACAATTAATAAAATCAGCCTTCAATGGAATAAAAACAGTCACAAAAATTTACTGTATCAAGAAGTACTGAATTTCACATAAAAAAAAAGACAATGAGTAAAATGCCAAAATGATGAAAATCAATAATAATAGGGGCAAAAAGTTACAGGTGGCAAAATGAGTATACACTGACACAAGAAAAAAATTGCTAAGTAAATTCTGGTGAAAAAGTATGGAATTTCACAGGTAATTATTGACTGATGAAGCCACTGTGTGGCGAAACGTTTCCACAATAAAGATACCCAAGTGTTGCATATGTGTCTAATTTAACAATTTGTCGGTTCTCTGAACCATTCATCTACATCCTGTCTGACACAGCAACTTCTGGGATCTTGATACAAAGGGATCCTTCAACATTTGTCCATACCTTTGGATAAGGACTTACTTCGACTAGTGGATGATACTACTATGACCCCGCCTCCTCCTGCTTCATCTCACCTGTCTACAGTATATAAGGAACTTCTATTTGCCTTATATTGTATTTAATTCAAGATTGATGGACTGAACACATCGACTCCAGGCCGAGGGACTGATTACCTCAAACTCCTCCTTTTATTACTACTTTCTTCTTTGTATTGACTGATGAAGCCATGTGTGGCGAAACGTTTCACAATAAAGATACCCAAGTGTTGCATATGTGTCTAATTTAACAATTTGTCGGTTCTCTGAACCATTCATCTACATCCTGTCTGACACAGCAACTTCTTGGGATCTTGATACAAAGGGATCCTTCAACATTTGTCCATACCTTTGGATAAGGACTTACTTCGACTAGTGGATGATACTACTATGACCCGCCTCCTCCTGCTTCATCTCACCTGTCTACAGTATATAAGGAACTTATTTGCCTTATATTGTATTTAATTCAAGATTGATGGACTGAACACATCGACTCCAGGCCGAGGGACTGATTACCTCAAACCCCTCCTTTTATTACTACTTCTTCTTTGTTTTGGGACTGATGAAGCCACTGTGTGGCAAACGTTTCACAATAAAGATACCCAAGTGTTGCATATGTGTCTAATTTAACAATTTGTCGGTTCTCTGAACCATTCATCTACATCCTGTCTGACACAGCAACTTCTTGGGATCTTGATACAAAGGATCCTTCAACATTTGTCCATACCTTTGGATAAGGACTTACTTCGACTAGTGGATGATACTACTATGACCCCGCCTCCTCCTGCTTCATCTCACCTGTCTACAGTATATAAGGAACTTCTATTTGCCTTATATTGTATTTAATTCAAGATTGATGGACTGAACACATCGACTCCAGGCCGAGGGACTGATTACCTCAAACTCCTCCTTTTATTACTACTTTCTTCTTTGTATTGACTGATGAAGCCACTGTGTGGGAAACGTTTCCACAATAAAGATACCAAGTGTTGCATATGTGTCTAATTTAACAATTTGTCGGTTCTCTGAACCATTCATCTACATCCTGTCTGACACAGCAACTTCTTGGGATCTTGATACAAAGGGATCCTTCAACATTTGTCCATACCTTTGGATAAGGACTTACTTCGACTAGTGGATGATACTACTATGACCCCGCCTCCTCCTGCTTCATCTCACCTGTCTACAGTATATAAGGAACTTCTATTTGCCTTATATTGTATTTAATTCAAGATTGATGGACTGAACACATCGACTCCAGGCCGAGGGACTGATTACCTCAAACTCCTCCTTTTATTACTACTTTCTTCTTTGTATTGGACTGATGAAGCCACTGTGTGGCGAAACGTTTCCACAATAAAGATACCCAAGTGTTGCATATGTGTCTAATTGAATAATATATAGCTATTCCACCCCCTCGCTGATCTGTCCTACAGTTGTGAATGGCTGTGTAACCTGGGATGGCATAGACACCTGTAGTATCAGGCTTTAGCCAGGTCTCAGTGAGTGTGATGATTGACTTATTTGTCTGTAGGGATTGGAGTAGTGCTGTGAGGTCATCATAATATTTGCTTAAAGATCTAACTTTGTAATTGAAGATAGTTATGTTATTGTTGGCTCTGAGTAATGTCTTTGCTCGATCAGCTGTGTAATAGTTACAGTTGCTGTTGGAATCATGTAAGTCATTTAATAATAGGTTGATATCAGGATCAATGCCTGTAATCATAGGATTTAGTGTGATTCTATAACTAGACTTGAGAACAATGGATTATGCTAAACTTAATTATATGGTACTAGATTAAATTTTTACTGACTATTGGATTATTACTATTTTGAACAATTATTCACAGAGATATAAGATATTTGAACAATGTTGATGATATAATAATTGAACTGGTTAATGAATGGTTGGAAAAATTTCTATGACCAGTATTAAATTGTTATGGATAATTATTTTGATTCAATATTGCACTGGTTGAAACTTTTAGTTTATAAAAGGTAATAAGAGGTAAATGAATGCAATTAACTAATGGACTAAATGTAAAAATGCTTTTGATCAAATTATAAGCAAATAATGTGATTGAAGTTGGCTAATGGTAAAAAGGTATTTAAAAATATAAGCAAATAATTGCAATTATTTGGTAGTTGCTTCTAATATCAGAAATATAAAGTAAGTTATATATACAATGAGGTAGTTGTTTTAATACAAGAATATAAAATAAGTCACACAAATTACACAATTTTATAAAGTAGAGTTGGGAAATGGTAATGGTAAATATGTATTAAGAAATAAAAAACAAATGGTTACAAATAAGGAAAAAGATATACAGTGGTACCTTGGTTAACGATGGTCCCCAAACTCGCCCTTTTATGTAAGTTTATTTTTTTAAATGCTTTTGTAAGTGTATTTTTGGGGGTCTAAAAGGACTAGTATATTTTACATTATTCCTTATGGGATCAATTCGTTTGGTAATGGCACTTGAACAGCATTCTGGAATGAAAAAATATCGTTAACCGAGGTACCACTGTATATAAAATATAAAATAAGTCAAACAATCAAAATTTGTGAGAAATTTAGGATAGTGAGGTAGCAGGTATTATAACAATTATACATTTAACTACACTAACATACAATCAATTATGTGAGAAATTTAATATAGTTAGGTAGCAGTTATTGGAACAATTATTGCACTAACGTAGTATAAGGATTTGATCATTGAGATTAATCAGTCTCTGTAAGGTTAACATCTCGAAGGAAGTTGGACAGCTCATTTTCATTCGTGATATAGTAAGCACGGCCTACATTTGTTTTCCTAATTAGGATTTTCCCATCCCGTGTGAAGCACTGGTGGATTTTGTCATTATTCTCACGTTTAAGTTTTCTTACTCTGTATAGTAGGTTCTGACATTTTTTTGTGAGACTCATTTATGTAAAGATCTTTTTTTGCACAAATGGATGACTATTAGATCGTTTTTCATGTCTTTCGTGTGAAATCTAAGCATAACACTGTTTTCTACCCTGGGTGCCAAGTAATCGTGATTCTGTTATCTCTGATGCTGGTACTATTACATTTAAGTGTTTTTTTATGGTCTGAAGAGTAGCATCTTTGCAGTTGGTATGGTTTATGCCACTTGGAAAGAGTGCACTGCTAATTATTACAGAGTTAGATAACTTACCTTGCTCAGTTCTATTTTCCTGGTTAAAAAAATATTCAGTCAGCTGGGTATTCATGTTGGTCTTCCAGTCCTTGACAGCACCTTCAACCTTCGTGTTTAGGGATGTTATTTGCTCTGTATGGCTGGCTATGAATCTCAGATTTATGTCAATTTTTATACTGTGGGTGTATATATTGTGCGTATATGTAACATAGTGTGTTTATTACATTATTTTGAAAAAATATCATAGATGGATTAATGGAAATGTCTATATTAGCGTAATATAAGACATTTAATGTGCTCTAGAGTGATTATTATTGGTACAGTAGGGCCCCACTTATACAGCAGGTTAGGTTCCAGGCTACTGCCGGAAAGCAGACTTCGCCGAAAAGAAGAGCTCCATTTATAAATGCATATAAATGCCAGATAACAAGTTTACACTAACATATACAGTGGTACCTCGAGTTACGATGGTTCCCAAAATCGCCCTTTTATGTAAGTTTATTTTTTTAAATGCTTTTGTAAGTATATTTTTGGGGGTGTAAAAGGACTAGTCTATTTTACATTATTCCTTATGGGGATAAATTCGTTTGGTAATGGCACTTGAACAGCATTCTCGAACGAAAAAATATCGTAACTCGAGGTACCACTGTATTAACCCTTTGGGGGTCGACAGGCCTTCTGGGGAAAGTGTTCCTGGGGTCGAAAAATATTCGGAAAAAAAAAAATTATTTTTTCTTATGAAATGATAGATTTCGTTTTTCTGAATCTAAATAGCTAAACAAAAATTTTTTGCGATCAATACTTACGGAGATATGGAGGTTTCAAGTTGACCAAAATTGAACCGCTGACAGCAACATCGGTGACTTCCGGTTGGCCGGTAATAGTTTTTTTTTTTTTTTTGGACTTTTTTCTTTTATTTTTTAATATTTTATTTTTTCAAGTAACTTTTATGTCCTGTGAGACCAATATAAACCATATTTTGTATATATACACTCCTTGTATACTACACAATAACTGCTGGCTGACTGGCTGACCAGCTGGCTGGCTGGCTGGCTGACCAGCTGGCTGGCTGGCTAGCTGACCAGCTGGCTGGCTAGCTGACCAGCTGGCTGGCTGGCTAGCTGGCTGGCTGGCTGACCAGCTGGGTGACCAGCTGGCTGGCTGGCTAGCTGGCTGAACAGCTGGCTGGATGGATGGCCAGTCGACTGGCTGGCTTGCTGGCTGACCAGCTAGCCGGCTGGCTTGCTGACCAGTTGGCTGGCTGGCTGGCTAGCTGACCAGCTGGCTGGCTGGCTAGCTGACCAGCTGGCTGGCTGAACAGCTGTTTGGTGGATGGATGGCCAGCCGGCTGGCTGGCTTGCTGGCTGGCTTACTGACCAGTTGGCTGGCTGGCTGAACAGCTGGTTGCTGGCTGGCTGGCTGGCTGTGTGTCTATCTCACAGGAACACATAAATACAATTATACATAGTGTAAATTACCTAGGATACACGTGAGAATATAATAATAATAATAATAATAATAATAATAATAATAATAATAATAAATTATTATTATTATTATTATTATTGAAGGAAGGTGTAAATGTCAGTCTTATCAGTAATCCAATTACAAATCTGACATTTGAAGAGGGTGAGGGTCTCTTATCTTGTTTATTATCTGCTAAACTAATTACTGTTGACATTTGATGCCTTCGCCTTCCTGCCTCAACCCCTGCCTCTCTCCCTCCCTGCCACTCTCCCTCCCTCCTTGCCTGCCTCCCTGCCAGCCACATAGGGGTTAGCCTCATCTTTTCAAGAGTGATGACATTTGACAAATGAGGAACACTGCCTTCGCCTGCCTGCCTCAACCCCTGCCTCCCTCCCTCCCTGCCACTATCCCTGCCTCCCTCCCTCCCACCCTCCCTGCCTGCCTCCCTGCCAGCCAGCCAGGGGTTAGCCTCATCTTTTCAAGAGTGATGACATTTGACAAATGAGGAACACTGCCTTCGCCTGCCTGCCTCAACCCCTGCCTCCCTCCCTCCCTGCCACTATCCCTGCCTCCCTCCCTCCCACCCTCCCTGCCTGCCTCCCTGCCAGCCAGCCAGGGGTTAGCCTCATCTTTTCAAGAGTGATGACATTTGACAAATGAGGAACACTGCCTTCGCCTGCCTGCCTCAACCCCTGCCTCCCTCCCTCCCTGCCACTATCCCTGCCTCCTCCCTCCCACCCTCCCTGCCTGCCTCCCTGCCAGCCAGCCAGGGGTTAGCCTCATCTTATCAAGAGTGATGACATTTGACAAATGCGGAACACTGCCTTTGCCTGCCTGCCTCAACCCCTGCCTCCCTCCCTCCCTGCCACTATCCCTGCCTGCCTCCCTGCCAGCCAGCCAGGGGTTAGCCTCGTCTTATCAAGAGTGATGACATTTGACAAATGAGGATACACTGCCTTCCCTTTATTTGTTTTCACTGTTTTATCTGTCTGTCTGTCTGTCTGTCTGAATTTTTTTGGATTATCCTAGGTAATTTACACTATGTATTTATCCTCTGTAATTTACACTATGTATTTATCCTTCGTTATTTACCTTATGTATTTATGTGTACCTGTGTGACAGAGCCAGCCAGCTGGTCAGCCTGCCTGCCTGCCTGCCTGCCAGCCAGCCAGCCAGCCAGCCTTCCCCCCACTGTCTTCCCCACTGCCTTCCCCACCCACCCCACTGTCTTCCCCACCCACCCCACTGTCTTCCCCACCCCCACTGTCATCCCCACCCACCCCACTGTCTTCCCACCTTCCCACTCCCCACTGCCTTCCCCACTCCCCCACTGTCTTCCCCACTTCACCCACTGTATTCCCCACCCACCCCACTGTCTTCCCCACTCCCCACTGCTTTCCTACCACTCACACTGCGGGAGTGAGGTATGACTTACCACTTGGCTTGGTGACAAAGGTGCACTGAATTACCACTCCCACAATGCAATGTGGGTGGATAGATTTTTTTCCTACTGCGCACACTTATCACATAGACCCATTCTATCATATGTAGGCTTACCAGCTTTCTCCCCTCGATTTGAAGCCGCTAGAATTTACGCGTACTAGTACGGCACCAACCCCTGCTTGTAAAACGTACCTAGTACGGCACCACCCCAAAGGGTTAAGTTAGCAATAGAACTAGGCATTAAAAAGTAAAATACACACACAGTACACTCATTATTTACCTCAAAATATTTGTAGTCTTAACCCTTTGACAGTTTTGGTTGTATATAGTATATGTCTTACGAGCCACTGTTTTGGACGTATATATACTCACAAATTCTAGCGGCTTCAAATCAAGTGGGAGAAAGCTGGTAGGCCCACATATGAGAGAATGGGTCTGTGTGGTCAGTGTGTGCTGTATAAAAAAAATCCTGCAGCATGCAGTGCATAATGAGAAAAAAAACTCTGACTGAGTTTTTTGGATTAAAACGCCGACTTTGAGGTGTATTTTCGCATAGTATTTATGGTTGTATTCTTTTTTTTGTGGTCTCATTTGATAGAATGGAAAACATATTACAGAAATAGAGATGATTTTGATTAGTTTCATGATGAAAACAACGTTGAAATTGAGCTCAAATTAGCGGAAATGTTCGATTTTTGCCAATGTTCAAGAGTAAACAAATCACGCCATGCGTCCAATACTAGTGAGTCTAATATTCTTTCACAAGTGCACTGATATTATTTATACCATTTTTATAATAATGCAGTAGTCTGCATAACAGTAAATCTTCTATTTTTTGTGTGAATAAAAAATAAAAATAGAAAGCAAGAGTAATATAAGAGGGGCATAAAGACATGACTAATGAACAGAGAAAATCTTATTTTAGTGATAGAAATGTCTGCATTGTTTATTCTGGACCCTATTTTGAAATTGACATTTTTTTTTGCATGAAATTGGCCAAATTTCCAATTTCTGACCACTTTATTGGGTAGTTGAAATTGGTAAATTGGTGGTTTCTTGTACTCAATCGATAGAACAAATGGAGTTCTAAAGAAATACAGTCATACCCCGTGTTACGATGCTGTCATCTTACGTTATTTTAGAGTACCGATATTTATAACATAAAAAAATTGATTGCGATTAACGATGTTTGCTTTGTGTAACGACATTCGTACCGGACGTGTCCGCTTGGCGCCCAGCTGAGCGCGCACTCCAGGGAGCGTCAGTGTGCTATTGTTTACAAGTGAGAGCGACCACCCACCCACACCCACGCATTCATACTAGTGTATTGTCATTATTCCACTGTTTTTAGTGCTTGCAACTGCTAAATAAGCCACCATGGGCCCCAAGAAAGCTCCTAGTGCCAAGCCTGTGGTAAAGAATGTGCAGGGAGTGAAACATTTATGCAGGGAGTGTAGCAGACATGCAGGGAGTGTAGCAGGCATGCAGGGAGTGTAGCAGGCATGCAGGGAGTGCAGCAGGCATGCAGGGAGTGTAGCAGGCATGCAGGGAGTGTAGCAGGGATGCAGGGAGTGTAGCAGGCATGCAGGGAGTGTAGCAGGGATGCAGGGAGTGTAGCAGGGATGCAGGGAGTGTAGCAGGGATGCAGGGAGTGTAGCAAGGATGCAGGGAGTGTAGCAAGGATGCAGGGAGTGTAGCAGGATGCAGGCAGTGAGCAGGGAGTGTATGCAGGGAGTGTAGCAAGGATGCAGGGAGTGTAGCAAGGATGCAGGGAGTGTAGCAGGATGCAGGGAGTGTAGCATTCATGCAGGAGTGTAGCATGATGCAGGGAGTGTAGCAGGATGCAGGGAGTGTAGCAGGGATGCAGGGAGTGTAGCAGAGGATGCAGGGAGGTAGCAGGATGCAGGGAGTGTGCAAGGATGCAGGGAGTGTGCAAGGATGCAGGGGTGAGCAGGATGCAGGGAGTGTAGCAAGGATGCAGGGAGGTGTAGCAGTGTCAGGGAGTGTAGATCATGCAGGGAGTGTAGCATTCATGCAGGGAGTGTAGCATTCATGCAGGGAGTGTAGCATTCATGCAGGGAGTGTAGCATTCATGCAGGGAGTGTAGCATTCAAGGAAAAAGGCCAGTAACCCCAGAAAAGAACTTGGTACCTGCAGTGTTAATAGAAGGGAATTCCCCTTCCAAATACTAGCATACATACTATACTCCATCCTTTCCCCTCCTCCCGTCCTCCACACATCAACAACTCTTCAATAAATGTAAGTGACATGTTATTGTACAATATTTACATGTGTATTTAGGTATTATTCATTAAATTGTGTATTATTTAATGTCAAAAAGTTCTAAAAAATATTTTATTTAACTACTTTTGGAAGTCTTGGACGGATTAAATTTATTTCCATTATTTCTTATGGGGAAAATTGATTCGTGTAACGATTGTTTCGCCTTAAAATATGCCCTCTCTGACGGATTAATATCGTAAGTCGAGGTACCACTGTAGCTATGAGTTTGGTCGACTGGAACAATGGAATTAGCCAAAAATAGGGCTCAGAGTCTGTGAAATTCCCGATGCGTATACAGTGGACCCCCGGTTCTCGTCGGTAATCCGTCCCAGAGGGCCCGTCGACCACCGGTTTGGTCGAACTCCGATTCTATTTTCCCCATGAGAAATAATGGAAATAAAATTAATTCGTTCTAGACATCTAAAAGTATTAAAATAAAATATTTTTTTGAACTTTTTGACCTTAAATTATACACATTTTTATAAAATTAAGAAATAATAGTACAATAACATGTCACTACATTTATTGAAAGTTGTTGATGTGGAAGACGGGAGGAGGGAGAAGATGAGAGTATGCTGTGTTTGAAGAGAATCCTTCTAACACTGAGGTACAAGTTCTTTCTGGGTTACTGGCCTTTTCTTTGAATGCTACACTCCCTTCATGAATGCTACACTCCCTGCATGAATGCTACACTCCTGCATAATGCACTCCCTGCATGAATCTCACTCCCTCATGAATGCTCACTCCTGCATGAATGCTACACTCTCTGCATGAATGCTACACTCCCATGCATCCTGCACTCCATGCATCCTTGCTACACTCCCTGCATGCCTGCACTCCTGCATGTCACTACACTCCTGCATCCTTGTACACTCCTGCATCCTTGCTACACTCCTGCATCCTGAACACTCCCTGCATGCTACTACACTCCCTGCATCTGCTACACTCCTGCATGCCTGACTACACTCCCTGCATCCTTGCTACACTCCTGCATCCTTGCACACTCCACCTGCATCCTTGCTACACTCCTGCATCCTTGCCACCTCCCTGCATCCCTGCTACACTCCCTGCATCCTCCCACACTCCCTGCTACACTTCCTCATCCTGCTACACTCCCTGCATGCCTGCTACACTCCCTGCATCCTTGCTACACTCCCTGCATCCTTGCTACACTCCCTGCATCCCTGCTACACTCCCTGCATCCTTGCTACATCCTGCTACACTCCTGCATCCTTGCTACACCCCCTGCATCTCTGCTACACTCCCTGCATCCTTGCTACACTCCCTGCATGCCTGCTACACTCCCTGCATCCTTGCTACACTCCCTTCATCTTTGCTACCTCCCTGCATCCTTGCTACACTCCCTGCATTCTTGCTACACTCCCTGCATCCTTGCTACACTCCTTGCATGCCTGCTACACTCCCTGCATCCTTGCTACACTCCCTGCATCCCTGCTACACTCCCTGCATCCCTTCTACACTCCCTGCATCTCTGCAAACACTCCCTGCATCCTTGCTACACTCCCTGCATCGCTGCTACACTCCCTGCATTTTCCCTGCTATACTCCCTGCATCCTTGCTACACTCCCTGCATGCCTGCTCCACTCCCTGGATAAATGCTACACTCCTGCATGAAAGCTTCACTCCCTGCACATTCTTTACCACAGGCTTGGCACTAGGAACTTTCTTGGGGCCCATGGTGGCTTATTTAGCAGTTGCAAGCACTAAAAACACTGGAATAATGACAATATAATTGGTATAAATGCGTGGGTTGTGCGTGGGTAGTGGTCGCTCGCTTATAAACAATAACACACTGAGTGCCTGGGTGCCCATCTGGGCCATGGCCCCATGCGTATGCGTCCGGGACGGATAGCCAACTCGCCCAACTCCAGTGGCCGCCTAATACCGAGCCAAAAATATTGTAAAAAACCGTTGAACACCGATTTGGCCAAGCTCCGACGACGTTGAGCACCGGGGTTCACTGTATATCGCCAAGATCACTAACTTCGGAAGCGTAATTCCGTAAGTTTTCCATCAAATTTCATACTTTTGGTGTCATTACCATTGGGAAAAGATTCTCTATCATTTCATAAGAAAAAATATTTTGCGACAACAGGAGACACCTCAGTATTTGGGGTTGCGACAGTCAAAGGGTTAATGTAGGGCAAAAGGTGAGTATAGTATTTACTGTAAGAAGTCAGGTGTGGTAGGTATGTTAGCCCTCCTGGCCACCCCACCCACACATACTATACTACGATGCTTAACCCTTTCAGGGTTATGGTCGTACTAGTACAGCTTACGTGCTGGGGTTATCCACGTACTAGTATGCATAAATTCTAGAGCCTTCAAATTAAGCGCTAAATGGCTAAAGGTCTAGTGGTGAGAGAATGGGTCTGCGTGGTCAGTGTGCAGCAGTAGGAAAAAATCGGGGATCCAGTGGTGCATTGTGGGAACGCGTGTTAATACACCTTGTTCACCATGCCTCGCAGTAAGAAACTCCTCACTCCTCGGCATTGGAACACTTTTGTTCCCCAGTGACAGTTCTAAACCAATGGGAGTGTCAGTGATGATGAGTTTCAAGGTTTTGAGGAGGTTGTGACCGAAACTAATGACCATAATACCGGTAATATTGAGGAAAACCCGGACGACCCTCAGCCTTCCACCTCCAGTGCTGTGGCATCTTGTTCACGCTCAATTGTACCAGAAAAGAAGAGGAAACTGTTATTTACTCATATCCCGGACTCTGATGTGAGCAATGGTGATGATAGTGATAGTGAATATGAACTCCAAGCTCTTCAAAACAGTTCCAGTAGTGAGAGTGGAGCAGAATATTCTCCAGTGAAGTGTCAGTATATACGACGGTATATGCACTCTGGTAGCGTGCCATATGCTGTTCCAAGGGGAAGGAGTACATCTCGGAGTACATCCTGGGCGTACAACAGGAAGTGATAGTGAAAATGACGATAGTGTTGCAATTGGGATGCGAAATGTGCATGCTTCTTAGTGGTGGTGGTGCCAGGCGCGAGGCACCAGCAGTGGACCATGCTGGGACCGCGCTGCTGAGTCAGCTCAGCTACAACAAA